>JBBDHI010000005.1:11305107-11318773 GCA_037177115.1 Craterocephalus stercusmuscarum | reverse complement strand
CGGACGGGATGCACTGTGTATGGTCGCCATGCCGACAGGACGAGCATGCGCAGAACGACAGGAATTAACTACGAGCGAAATAAGGGTTTACATGATAGAAAATGAGACAGGAATTAACTAATTCGGAATTAAGAGAGGAATAAACCAGACACTTTATTCGGAATTGAGTTTAATTCTAAATTAAATTTGCATAAGGAATTAAGTGTTTACATGGTTTGTTTAAAGCGGAATTAACGTTAATTCCGAATGAAAGAGGAATTAAAAGTCCCATGTAAACGTGGCCATTGTAGTGCCTTGATATTTAGATTTAGTTTTGCATTTTAATCAAATCATTTATGAGCATGAAGTAATTGAAGTCTGTAATAGGTGTATAAGGTGGGTGATGGAAATGCTGATATGACTAATACTGATACCGTCTGTATAAGAAGGTGGGGAAGTGTGTGTGTGTGTAATCTGTGAGACACATCTGTGATGTGATATTTCCTGGAAGAACAGCAGGTCAAAGGCACCATCAGATGTGTGACATGCGCCCTGCAGGCCAGACATCAGCGGGGCTGGACTCTCTCTTCCCTATGTAATCTATCAGAACAAGGAGCACTGCAGTCTGAAAGGACTGGGAAAGGGACTAATCATAAATAAGGAGGGCATCCGTGTTGAAATGTTGAATCTTTTGATCAAACATTTTCTTTTCAGTTTGGGTGGAAATATTTGAGTCTTCCGGCTTGAAAACTCTAAATGAACAACAATTCTAATGACTGAACTCGTCAGAAAAATGTCCGTATTACAGCTAAGTAAGAAAATACTTTCCAGTCCATTATGAAACGGATAAACCACAATCCCTCTTGCACTTCCTTCTCCTCCTCTTCTTTTCATCCCCCTCCCTCTGCAGCACTGTGAGGGGGGCCCCTTGCTTTTCATAACAAAGGCTGTGTCTAACCCGAGCGTGCGGCCCGGTGTTGCGTGGCAAGAGTGCAAAGCTGTGTTTTCTGAGCGAGAAGCCCTGCGAACGGCCAGCATGTCAGGTGTCGCCGACATCTGTGCATGTGCCAGATGAGTATAGGTGTGTGTGTCAGTGTGTGATGCATCTTCATCGCGCATTTGAACATGATCTGAGCTTCTCAGTCCACCGTAGGCCTGAATTATCTCAAAATATTAAACAAATAAGCTTGTGTGTGTGGTTGTGTGTGTGTAAGTAGATGGGAGAGTTTGGCAGAGGTAATGGGAGCTTGGACCTTAGCAACATTTTGACACGAAACAAGGAGTCTTTGCTGGTGAGCTCAGCCTCTCTGGGTTTGTTTTTTCAGCTTTTTTTTTCTTTACTTCCCCTGCCACACTCCTCCAATCCCCACTTTTTCTCCCCCTCCTCTCCTCTCCTCCATGTTCATCTCTCTCGATCCTCACTGTCCCTCTGAGCCGGTCTTTAACAGTTCAGCCCACCCCCACCACAGAGCGACCCAGCTAAGGGAGAACATAACTTTTCGGCCAGCAGGCTGTGCACCCTCTGAGGCCTTCCAAAGGTCATTTTCAGTCTGCTATATGCTCCCATTCCCCGTTTGATACGTGTGTGTATATGTGCTGAAGCGTTGCCTTCTTTTCAAACCTACGTGATGGTTATCTGTTGCCCCGTTTCAACGTGAGCTCGCATGCCAGGAGACAAGGCAGCCTTTTAATGAATCTGCCTCTTTTTCTTTTTCCTCCCTGCAGAGAAGCGATGAGGAATTACCTGAAGGAGCGAGGCGACCAAACCGTCATGATCCTGCATGCGAAAGTTGCACAGAAATCCTACGGCAATGAGAAAAGGTAGGTTAAAAAGACAACAGCAGCTCCCGCAGCCACTTTCACTCCTGTTTTTTATGTTTTAGCTTCTTGTAGACATGCCACCGTATTGGTCGCAGATTTCTAAGCGCACAGTTCAGGCCGCATCCACAACCAGTGACTGCTCCTGTAACTATATCCATATATTAGCTGTTTAGGAATAAAGTCGTCGGAGTTATTAGCATGAAGTATAAACACCTCAGCTTGACCTCTAATCATTGTCCACCTTTGAGAAGTGGAGCCTGTTTGTTGAGGATTTATGGATGGAGCAGGGAGGGGGGGGGGTAAATGGAAAACACATTCCAGTTTTCCTCTGTGCAGAGTGGTAAGCAGGAGAAAGCGCGCTGTAACCTTTCGCACAAGGTCTCGTTCAGGTGAAGGCTACAGAAAGGGGAGTTTGGAGATAAACGCCTCCGGAGGGAACCCTCTGGCGAAACCATGAAAAATCAGGTCGTCGGGGTTTGAGGCCGAGAGCAGACGGGTCTCAGAGGTTTACAGTGCAACTTAACCTGCTGTTGTAATCTTGGTGCCGTTTGTGCTCCGCTGGCTGATGCAACACTTCTTTTTTTTTCATCTGTTCACATTTGCTTTTTCTTCCTCAAAGCACTTCTCAAACTGATCTCACCTATCCGCCCATTGCGCTGCTACTTTTTATAGCCCCCCCACCCCTCCACCCCACCCCACCTCTTGCACATTTTGCAACTCTCTTCAAACTCTCTGTCCGCCTGTTCTTTTGGCTGAGCAGCAGCACTGCTTGCGATCTCATCAGGCCTATCTCTTGGTAAATCAAAGTCCGCCAACTCCGAGACACCTCAGAGAGTTGGAGAGCAGCATTAGGGAAAGATGGGTTCTTCAGATAGCGATTCGGAGCCTGGGCCAGTTAAAGTGACAGCGGTGAGGCAAAGTTACGGCTTAAGGAACCGACCGAGCGCTATTTGTCACAGAGGTGTTGCACAGGATCAGCTGTCAGCGGTGCTGCCTTGTGATTTGCTGAATTTCACAATTTTTGCAACTAACAGTCACAATACCGACAGATTCCTGAGTGAGGCTGCTAAATAAGCCCCGAGGCCTCCGCTGCATCACCGGCACAAACAGAAAACTCACCCACAAACCATATGCTGATCATCTTTCTGCATCTACCGCACTCATTATGATGCTGCTAGCGTTGTAACAAGTGAGCCTACGAAAGCCCAGGAAGTAGGTGTTAATGCAGCGTCTCCCGCTTCCTCGCCTCTCGCCGTCTGCGCTTTTTATAGGAGGTGAAAGTAGACAGACACCCACAGAGGCAGACTGGGGTTGTGAAATAGGTCGCTCTCCATTTCCACACTGATGCGCTTCAGTTCATTTGAAGTGCGCTCCTTCAATAATGAGCGATTTCATATGTGATATGTGGTTTGTTTTCCTGATTTGGGGGGGGGGGCTGGATGGAAGCGGAAAAGCAGGGAATGTGGATCTTTGATGTCATAAGATGGTTTCTGTGTGCCAGCAGATCCTCTCTCTGCTGGACAGATTGTAACATGCTGGGATAAGTTTGACAGTTTTAGGATGAAGTTTGGAGCACTTGTACATTCATAACGTGTTAAAACAGGTTTTGTCTGTGGGAGAAAGTTGGTGCAAGTCTGCCCTCTTCTGGCATAAGTTGAGTCTCACACTGTTTGGTTTGACTTGATCCTGCATCCTTATGTTGTAGCTCATGTCTTTGTCTTTGTTGAGCCCAGCATGGGGCTAAAATGATATTATTTACGGACATGCAAACCAGCCGCATTCTGAGTGTTTACCGGTGTGCAGGTTCTTCTGCCCTCCTCCCTGTGTGTACCTGATGGGCAGCGGCTGGAAGAAAAAGAAGGAGCAGATGGAGCGTGACGGCTGCTCCGACCAGGAGTCGCAGCCTTGCGCCTTCATCGGCATCGGCAACAGCGACCAAGAGATGCAGCAGCTCAACTTAGAGGGAAAGGTAACACATCAGCTCTACGCATTATAGGAGCAGAAAAACAAGAGGAATGCTCGGCTCAGACTTGACATCTGTGAATAAAATTACAATTGTTGCATCTTCAGTGACAAATATGCAGCAAATTTTCTGGGTGTCTCATAGATTTTGTTCTCTTCTCCCACTTTTCTCCGCGCCTTCTTTCTCTTCCCCAGAATTATTGCACAGCCAAAACCTTGTACATATCTGACTCCGACAAGAGAAAGCACTTCATGTTATCTGTCAAGATGTTCTACGGCAACAGCGCAGACATCGGCGTCTTCCTCAGCAAGAGGATCAAAGTCATCTCCAAGCCCTCCAAAAAGAAGCAGTCCCTCAAAAACGCTGACTGTAAGTTGTGCGCCGCTTTTTTCTTCTTCTCCTTAAACCAAATCCTTATTTTTGCCATTTGTATAAAACATGTAATTGTACTGAAGACTCTGTTTTATATGAACTTAGCACAAAATTGAAACTGTTTGGGTTTGGTTGATTATTTCTTTGCTGTGAGTTTATTATTCATGACTCTTGTACTGGCTTGTACAAGGCATTATAGGAGGCAAATAAAGAAACGGTTTTGTTTCTTCAGACTGGGCACAATCAGGACGAGTAGTTCTCTGCCCCTAAACTCACCCGTAGACTTGAAATCAACCCATTTTCTTAGACTTTTGTAGAATTTAAAAGTTTTCTGGATCATATTTTGAAGGTTTTGATTAGGGCTGGGACGATATGCTCTCCTCCCAATTCAATCGTTTCTGATTTTTTTGGGTGCCGATTTGATTTAAATTGCGATTCTCATGATTCTTCAATATTGCAGATTTTTGTGGAGAAAAAGAAAAAAATGTTATAAAAAAATCTTATTGCTATATTTTTTTTTCTTAATTTCAATTAAGAAAAAACAACACAGTATCCAGACCAACATATTGCTACTATAATCCTCCACAAGACAAGTAAAAAAGATAAATACAAACTTAAAAAATTAAAAAATGATTTAATTTTTTTGCATTTATTTGAAAAGAGATTTTTTTGACCAAGAAATATTTAAGATTGTGAAATAAAAAAATCCTAATTTTTCAATTAGATTTTCCCACCCCTAGTTTTGATATTAGCTGATTTGAGGTGAGGTGACCTTGTTGTGAACGGCACTGAAGTAAATGCAATCAATTACTCCCAGAGAGACTTGGTGGAGCTTCATATGTTTTCAGGAAAAAAGTTAAAATGTTTTCCTTGGGTGTTTTTATGCAAATTGATTTAACTCTGCTGATTTGTGTCAAAGACTTCCTTTTGAAAATCATTAGAAAGTTTAAGTTCATAGAATATTTCTGTTCCTATTGAGATACTTTGACTTTATCTCATAAAGTGGAGCGAGGATCTTTTTTTATTTTGGCTGCTCATTTTTCATTCTTTTTGGACTTTAACTTTGAACATATTGGTTTTGTTTTTAATGTTTTTATGCATTGTTATGCAACGTTCAGTTTGAGGTATCTGTGTCTGTGGCAGGAGGAGCTGAAACTGGTTTGGTTGGATTTTTGCTAAATGGAAAGCAGCCTACTTTACATTAAGCGTGTTTGTGATAATCTACTGGGGAAGCTACAAGCACCTACCTGATGTTTTGTCATGTTGCCAGTTTATAAACCAGAAATTTCCTGTTTTTGCAACAGCTGATAAGCAGCAAAAGATGCTTGAGTTCTGTTGATGTTCAGCAGAATTTCATCCAAGTCCACTAATAGATGCAACGGAGTCTGTGAAACGTATCTGATGGCAAATGTTTCAGTTCAGATTTAGCACGTGTGCTGCTCAACATGCAAATATCCCTTTTTTAATTGTTCAAAATGAGTTTCCAACCACTAGAGGGCAGAATCACAGCTGTAATAAGTATCCAGTAAGGCAGCTGTGTGACATGAAGCAGGCCTCCTCTGCCTCCAACCGGCTGTTATGACGCCTCTAATCATCTTTGGGTTCTTATGTAACCTGCTGGTTTCTGTTCTCGCCTCCGTCCTCAGTGTGCATCGCATCAGGGACCAAGGTGGCACTGTTCAACCGACTGCGCTCCCAAACAGTCAGCACACGCTATCTACACGTGGAGGGCGGCAACTTCCACGCCAGCTCCCAGCAATGGGGCGCTTTTTACATCCACCTGTGTGAGTCTCTGTGACGTTTCAGGGGCAGCCCAGAGTTAATTCTGCTGGAGTAATTCCACTGCTTATTACAGCGGGCGGTGGCAGGGTTACTCACAGCTCTCATTGTTTTGTGTTTTTTCCTTTTCAGTGGATGATGAGGAGTCAGAAGGAGAGGAATTCACTGTGAGAGACGGTTACATCCACTACGGTCAGACAGTCAAGCTGGTTTGCTCCGTCACCGGCATGGCCCTGCCCAGACTGGTAAGAGTGCCCAGACTAAGGGAAGACATTACAGACTATTTCTGACATCTGCTGTAAAACACTTTAAACTGATGAACAGTTATACCAGTTATTAACTCTCACTCTTCTCCTCATCTTCTTCTCCATTTGTCTTCCGGTCGTCTCGTCTCTTTTCTCTCCCAGATCATCCGAAAGGTGGACAAGCAAACGGCGCTACTGGACGCCGACGATCCAGTCTCCCAGCTCCACAAGTGTGCCTTCTACCTGAAGGACACCGAGCGCATGTACCTGTGCCTTTCCCAAGAAAGGATCATCCAATTTCAAGTCAGTGTCATTCTTACACTCGTTTGCTCCAGTGAAATGTGTGGGAACGTGAAGTCCAGTCCTTCCTGTGTGCTCTGCTTTTGTTCAGTTTGCCAGTGAACAAGTCAGGAAGACTCACATCTCTTTCTTCCCCTCTGCTAGGCCACTCCATGCCCAAAGGAACCAAACAAGGAGATGATCAACGACGGCGCCTCCTGGACAATCATCAGCACAGACAAGGCCGAATACACTTTTTATGAGGGCATGGGCCCTGTCCACTCGCCTGTCACCCCCGTGCCTGTGGTAGAGAGCTTACAGGTACGGAGAGGAGGCGTGCCAGCTCCAGCAGGGAGCTGTGTGTTAACGCGCCTGTTAGCTTTATGCATCTGCTTTTACTGAGGCCGCTTCATGTGGTTTCCTCCCCGCAGCTAAACGGTGGAGGGGATGTCGCCATGCTGGAGCTGACAGGACAGAACTTCACTCCAAATCTGCGGGTTTGGTTTGGAGACGTTGAGGCTGAGACCATGTACAGGTAGGCCCGTTTTTACAGTCTGTAAGGGAGCATTTAAGTCCCTTTTCTCCTACTAATCAGCTCTGTTGTTTGAACTTAACAAGCCCTTGTAGCTAATACCCCCCCCGCCCATCAGCATGTAATAATAGTGTTAAATTTTATTTCAAGTGTTCTGAGGAGTTTATAGACCCTAGTCACTCAAATCATGTCTGATTACTATAACAGAGACATGAACAGATCTGAGCTGTGAAAGCTCTCCAAATGCTTTGTCAGATTTAATGCGCAAGTGGCTCACATGACACACACTTCTCCCCGCTTCAGTCATATAGATGGTGCTAAATCATCTTATTGCAGTTGTTTAGCATGCCTGTCTCTGCTCGTCTAATCACCCTGAAATACTAAAGTTAGAGTTGTTAAAGGGCTCCTGCAGCTCATGCGGTTATTAGAAATGTGATATTACTCACCTTATTTCTGCCTCTGTTCATGTGTCCTCGTTGTAAAATGGGGGCAAAAACACAAATGAAGATCCACAAATAATGTAAGCGTCTGGCTTCTAAGTGCAATTTAAGTGTTTTTATCGAATGCCTGCAGTGGTCGACGTGGTTCGGTCTCGTAGAACTCGCTTGCTAAATTCTTCTTATTTTTTTCCCACATTTACTTCACAGACTCACACACTTATCAGCTCTAACTCAACCTCACAAAGGTCTTTATTGTTCAGCTGTAAGAAAGCCTGTGTGTACGCTTCAATCAAAAGGAGTAAACAGACTTGAATATCTGAGAGTAGAGCCGGGCAGTATATCGAGATTTTCAGATATATCGACTTTTTCACACAAGATATAGAATAAGGGAATATTGTTTATATCGAATTAGCTTGTTTTGAGTTAGAAATATATCTTTTTTAGCATTTTTCACAACTGCATCTTTATTATAGTCATTGAAAAGTACTTTTTATTATTCTAACACAAACTTTAATTTCAGTCATACATCTTAATGCACATATGTTTCTGATCCTTAATATAAGTGCACGTAGTAAATTTGAACCGTCTCTTTGTTTACTTGAATAAAAAAAATTATATTGAGATACATATTGTATGTCATGATTAAAAATTGTCGCGAGCTTAAAAATGGTTCATATGGCCCAGCCTTAACTGAGAGCTGTGGTTAAATCCTACCAGAAACAGCTGGCAGGATTTAATATGCGTTTTGTTTGTTTTATTTCTAGTACGAGCTGATTTCTGTTATAAAACGTTCAGGTTGAAGGTCGAGGAAGTAACGTGTCTGTTTTCCCGCCGGCGTGCTCCAGGTGCGCAGAGAGCATGCTCTGCGTGGTGCCGGACATCTCCGCCTTCCGCGAGGGCTGGCGCTGGGTGCGGCAGCCCGTGCAGGTGCCCGTCACGCTGGTGCGGAATGACGGCATCATCTACTCCACCACACTGACCTTCACCTACACGCCGGAGCCAGGACCGAGGCCTCACTGCAGCGCCGCCGGGGCCATCCTGAGGGCCGGAAACTCCAGCCTGCTCAGCAACAGCAGCCAGGAGGCCGGCTCCGGCGTCTACGGCCCCAACAGCACCTCTGGCGGAGGGGTCACATCCTCTTCCTCCACTGCCGCGGCTGTGGTGTCCTAACGCACACAAGGGAGGGGCCCACTCATTTACAGTATGCCTTGAGAGCAATATACCATGAGGTATATAAAGACTATAGGAAATAAACCGAACTGACTCACGCTAAAGTGCTGCGTATTACTTTTGGATACAAAAAAGCTGAAATGAAAAGAAAAGAAATGAAAAAAATAAAAAACAAAAATCCCAGCAGGACGAAGGAGCAACCGCAGGGGACAGCTGAGGGAGTGACATGAAAAAAAAAAAAGTCACCCAACCGGGGAAAAAGCAGCTCCTTGACACCGCCCCCTCCTCCCCTCTCCTGTGGTTACTTTAGGGACCTGCCTTTCTGGTCCTGGTGTTTGGAAAGCGTGAAGTTCCCGCAGGCTCAGAGCACCAGCACCTTCCTTCAGCTGTGAGAAACCACAACAACAATACATCCATCGTGTCCACAAGGGGGGAAAAAGTCCCAAAAAGAAAATCTGTTTTCGCGCTGCCCTGCTTCCCCGAACCCTTCATTTGTTTTTTTTGTTTTGTTTTTATTTTAATTATTATTCCTTTTATCCTGTTATCTTGCATTAAGTTGCAGAATCCCTCCGGGGACGGGATGTATTGTTGTTGAAGGGAGCGCAAGGATGCAGAGGGACACACATAAAACGTGACGGTAACAGTTTTTATGGACCAAGGATCTTGTATAAGCTTTAGTAAAGGTACATTTTTCTCCATACCTTTTTTGTATTAAACATATAGTACACTTTTGTTACCAAATAGTTTCTATTCTTCCTCTGAGCTTGGGCTTTTTTTTTTTGTTTGTTTTTTTCTTTTTCTTCCCCCTGTTTGAGGTCCAAAAATCCCAACCTGTATGTTATAACGACCTTACTACAAAAATGCCTGCTTCTCAGTCTTTGGATTGACTTTTGTTTTGATACTCTTGTGTCTTGGTTTTTGAGGGGGGAAAATCTGAAGCCTGGGTCGTTTATTTGCATCAAAAGGGGCTTTTTGTTCGTTTATTTGTTTTTTTTTAATTGGGGAATAACCTCAGAGGGCCTATTTTTTATCATTGGTTTTTATGAAGTCTTTAAAGAGAAAAGCTTTAAGCAACGCCTCTGCCTTGCCTGCAATACTCTCTGCGCTCTACGTCTCCTGGAAAGTACCCATCAGCGCATCTCGCACGGAGCCGTAGCAACGTTCGCAGAATCAAACTTAGAAATAGTCTTTCATGGTTACAAAAACCAATTTCCTGTCTTCGGGCTCATGTAATAAACGTAGACATTGACTTAAAAGGATAGCCTTAGTACTGTATATTCTTACTGTGTACACAGTTAGACCAGTCACATATCTAATGTCCTCTTATCTGTTGCTCACCGCTAACGTATCAAACCATATGTGAAACTTGTATCAGACTGCACCTAGCGAGGTGTCTTCCATTTATATCTGATGGTTTTTCCAAAAAACAAAACATTAAAAAAAAAAAAGATGTGGCCTTACTGATAACTTCAATTGCATAAAAAAAAGAAGAAAAAAAGTACTTTTTTCCTCTCTGCTGTTTACTCATGTTGGAAGAACCTGTGCGCAGCACAAAGCAAGCCGATGCCTTGCTTCGTATCACAGGAGCTCAGCTGACCTGAGCTCATCGCTGCGACTCTAAAACCACCTTTTTTCACGCAAAGCAGCCTTCTGAAGGGTCTCTCAACCTACGAGTCCAACCCCACCCCCACCCCCCCCACTCCTCTCCTTTTACTCTTCCTTTTTAAAAACTGTTGGTACAACGCGTCACGAGCGCTGTGAGCTCCGTTCGGCCTTGTTTTCCTTTCAGATACCCTGTGGTTTGTCTCTGCAGAACAAGCGTGCATACATGTGAACTCGCTGTCTGACTCGTTGCACTTATACACGTTCATGGCGACTGCATCTCCCTGCGGGAGCATAAAGGCCTTCTAAATGTGTGTTGTTGATTTGAAAATGTGCATTTCCCAACATTACAGCAATATTGTACAGGTCATTTTCATCCCTTTTTTTTCTTCTTTTCCTTCTTTTTGGGTCAGCCTGAGCACTAGTTCACCAGCCAGCAAGTACGTGTGTGTGTGTATGTGTGCGTTCATATGTCGCTATGATGGAAAACTGAGTCAGACTCGCTCCATTTGAAAGGGTTCCAACTCCAAGAAAAAAAGAAAATCAAGTATTGGGTTTTTTCTGTCTTCCACCGGGATCCAAATGTTTGCTTACTGTGGAGAAATATTCATTCAAAGGCAATACTTGTGATTTTACAGTACAACTGTATACACTTTGTGGGGGGAAAAGTAAGATAAAGTACAAAAATACTGTAACTTGAATGTCTGCTCGACGAAGTATTTCAACATTTTGTTACACCGTGGAATAGGAATAGAAAAGGATTCGCTTCGCAGCCCCTTCTAATGTAAAAAGAGGAAAGATTTAAGTTATGCCCTCGTTTTTCGCCATCCTTGCCCACCTATTTTGTCATTAATGTTAAATATTTTATATTTTAATATTGATATTTTTTAAATTATTGGTACAGAGTCTCCCCTGTCTTATGTCTAAAAGAGAAAAAAGGAAAAAAAAAAAAAAAAGAAATAAGGACATTATTGCCCATGCTGCCTATATTGGCTTGGGAGTGTAAGGGTTGTTTTTTTTTTTTTTTTGTTCCGTAAGGAAGCCGCTTCATTTCTGTCCTGAAATAGTGGACTTAAAGGTGCTACCGCAGCGTGTAGCATCAAAAGCTGAGTGCCGGCGCCTCGTCTCACCCCCCAGACCGGCCCCAACCCTTTACTCTGCAGGATGAAGGTCACAAAACTCCAAACTGTAGATTTTTAACATGAATCTTTTTCTATGCGTCTTCTAAAATCTGCCGGTTTTTAAGCAGAGCTCTTGTATCTGCGTCGCCCCCCCTCCCCCTCCCCCTCTCCTTCCTGTCCACGTGGGATATTTTTGGGAATATTTGTTTACATGTCGTCTCTGTTAAGCTGACCGCCCCCTGGCTCCTCGTCATCTTTCCCCCCCCCCGCGAGTCTGAACGGAGCAGCTTCTGTCACGTTCGCTTAGAGGTGACGGAAGCAGCGATGCACACTTCCCCCAGATGTGTCGCCTGGACAATCGGAGCTGCCCCCCCCCCACGCCTCTCACAACGTGCAGATTTAGGGAATCTACAGGGGTATAACAAGGGGGGGAGAGCTAAAAAAAAAGTTACATGCCTTCTAAAAGTGCACATCGGATTAATGTTAACCTGGCGACAAAGATTTCAGAGAGAAAAAAAGCCACCATCCCACAAGCATTTGCTTTTCCTTCCGTGTCTGGTCATGTTTGTTTTTGTTTGTTTTGGGGTTTGTTTGTTTTTTACACTTCCAAAAAGCATCTGTCGTCGTTGTGTATGTTTTTATGAGCTCTGAACAATGTATGTATCCTCTAATATGCCAAATGTCTTTTATAATGTAGTTTTCATGCACTGCTAAAACAAAACAGGGCAGAGTGAGAGGCAGCTTTAAACAAGTTTTTTTTTTTCTTAAAAAAAGGAGTGTGGAGCTCTTCTCTGTCGCACTCAGCCTTACTTCTCCTTAAGACTATTTGGCTGTTTGCACTACAGAGCGCTAACCTTTCTATTTCTCTCACACATTTCATCCTCACTTTCATGTTTTTCTATGTACATTTACAGATTACCCACCTTTTTTTTCTTTTTAAAGAAAAAAGATTCATACATTCTGTTCATGCTTAGCTTTGCTATAGTTTTTTTTTGTTCTCATCCCCCAGCTTCCTTTTTCTTTTTCTTCTTCACGTCCTGCCACTATCTTTAACTTCTCTCACTGTATCTGTGTATTATTCTAGTAAATGGTAAGCAGAGGTGTCATTGTGGTAGTATACTCAGTGCTCAAAGGGTTGCTGATGGTAGAAACCTGTGCCGTTTGTAACATTTAGCAATAATGTCAAAACAAAGGGGACGTTTTTTTTGTTCTTTTTTTTGTTTTGTTTTTTGTTTTGATAAAATGTTAGTTTGTTTTTGTACATATTGCAGCTCCAGATCATGCTCAAAACTGTATGTCATTAAAAGAAGAAAAAAAAAGTAAAAACATGGGAAAAAAAAACTTGCAATATTGGCATAAAAATGAGAATTAAAAAAGTGATATAAAATCTTACTTTGTGTGTGTTTTTAATTGATACTTAAGCGAGTACATTTTGACTTTAAAGGATCATGGTTGCAGGTTGTAAAGTACAAAGGAATGACCCATACTTGTCCCTTTTATTACATAAAACTTATTCCTTTCTGCTCCACCAGCGGCTGCAGGGAAAAGGTGGGTGGGGGTGTGTGTTATAGTCTCTCCATCCCTTTTCGGACACACTTTTGAAAGAAAGATGTTAAAAGCACTGCGTTATTCCGCCCTGGGTTGCACACCGGCCACTCGTCTTCTTTATGAGCTCGACTGTGAGCTGATGGGTCATAGAAACTACCTTTCCCAGAGCAACACATTTACGTTACAAGCCAGTAAAACCACTGGGACTGGGTTTATACATTCACTTATGTGCTCAAATAGGCACGAAATATCAGCACACAAAACATCAAAGTCACCTTGGAAACATCCGAAGAAAAAGGGGAAAGTTGATACATCATTGCTGCTAAATGTTACGGCAAGAGTCTGCAAAATCACGTGGGTGGTGGCGGGAATTCACAGAAGACAAGCTGCAGGTGTTCAAAATCCCACCGTTTTTGATAAGAACCCTGCAGTTTTAAAGTGCCTCATGTACGTGTCAACAAATGGTCAAGGGCAGGGATTGTTTGTACAGGGGTAGTTTCCAACCTGCGCAGTGGGACACAAGTACGGTCACTGTGGTGAGATCGCAGTGTGGTCATCACGGCTGAAGACATGAAGTTTCTCTACATATGGCCTCAGTATTTAGTTAGCTCCGACAATATAAAAGTATAAGTGATCAAAGTTTTTCAATCCATCAGTAGCTTGATGAAAAGGTGGAAAGTGGAATAGACCTCTACTGTCCAAGTTGGCTGGCAGTAAGCGAAGCACAGATAGCATTAGAGGAGCTATACCCGATATCACGTCCGGCTAGTTTAGCTAGCGATAGCGGCTAGTTTTTTAGCTTTAGCATGACGGTC
>JBBDHI010000005.1:11274149-11290213 GCA_037177115.1 Craterocephalus stercusmuscarum | reverse complement strand
AGGTTTTATTTTTTCTTTTTTTTACATTTTAGTCTGTTGTTTTTGTTCATCGGTTAAATGATATTTGTTGTTATTAACCCTTTAAAGACCAACCCAAGAAACATGGGGAGAAAATGCAAATAACCTAATGTCTTCATTTGTCCCTTTAACAAACATATTTACTGTTTATTACCGTGTGATATGTCCTAATTATTGCAAAATGTATCCACCAGGGCGCAGAAAACAAATAGCGTGGCGTGAAACTGTATCTGGTGATACATACAGCATTAAAGGGTTAATAATGGGGTAGACCCAGGCCATATGATGCCAGTATGATAGCTGTAACTCATCCAGCAAATACTGTTCAGCATCACCTGCATGATTGATTGATGCTGAGTACAATTTTTAAGCACACCTTGCAGAAAAAAAAACAAAGAGCCATTCATGACGCTGTTCAAGAACTGGAAGAGTTTAGACATTTGGTTTCAAAATGAAGTCATTTCTGCACGTTGTGTGTTTGGTTCTGGTCTTCCTTCCTGCCTTTCCAACACTCTCTCTATCAAGTCTAAGGAATATCTTATGTCTCCTTTTAAAAGCTTAAAATAGTTTATATATTAAAAACCTTGATAGCTACACCACAAACCAGATTTATTTGCCCTTTTATTTGGAGTCTATATCAGAATTTTCCATCCGTCTATTGTTGCACAGCCTCTTTGTGTGCCAATAAACGGCTCTGAAAAATGTGCTGCCTCCACTTGTCTTTGAAGATAACTGACCCTCTTTGCTCTCCGCCGGCTCGGATGGCAACACAGGACTTTTAATGACCGATGCCTCCTGTTTCTGGCCTGTACCCACGCTGGTCTAAGTGTTTATATTAGGTCTCAGGCTATTTAATGCACTCAGACCTTCAGCCGTTCAATATGCCATGAGCGGGCTTAGTGACTCACTTGGAGCATCTGTTGGAGATGTGTTCTGACTCATCTGAGCTTCGTTCACCAGGAACTAATCACGAATGACTGCCTAACCTTTTTTAATTTACATTCTTCCACAACAGATGCCTTTCTTTGGAGCGCTTTTCTTTTTTAAAACAAAGCAGGGTGTGTGTTCTGATTGATGCCTCGTAAAGCTATCAGCGATGCATTGACTTGATCGGGCTTCATGCAATTCTCTCCTGCGTTTGCTTATTTCAGCCAGCTCCCCCTGAGCCATCCCACAGCTCCTCCAGAGCATCTCAAAGAGCCGCTGGCCTACATGCGCAAGGCTCAGGTCGGTCTGTCTCCTCTCATCTCCATCACATCTCACTCGTGCCTCCTCCGCCTCGGATCGTTTTCGCCTGCTAAATCTGAAGACGCAGCCCTCATTTCATATAACTTCCATGATATCTGCAGGCGAATGGATGTGTGTGTGTGTGCGCTGTCTCCTCACAGGCCAGCTGGGAGAAGCGCGTTCTGAAAAGCCTGAACAGCATGAGCACGGAGCTCGGCGTGCCTTTGGCTCGCATGGTAGGTGGAATACTGTCAATCCCGGCTAATGAGCTTTAACTGCAACACATCTCGGCTCAGAGTCCGCTCCGGCGGAAAAGGCCGGATTTAGCCGTGCATCCTGGTAATGGTGTGTCGTTATAGAAACCCTGACAGTTCTCTGGAAGTGCCGGGTGTGTTTGTTGAGGTCTTGTGTCGCTCCACAGAGGCCCGTCGGCGAGCAGAAGGATCTCACCAACAAATGGAACGAGATGGGCACCGACGAACCAGGTCTGCAGATGGTAGTCAGGGGGTTTGGCCCCGGAGCAATTTGCTTTTTATGAGAGATTCGTGCTGACGTGTGTGTGTGTGTGTGCTGGTGTACCTTACTTCACCTTAACATAGTGCATCTCTAAACCAGCTTTACTAGATCCTTGATTACTTTGCACACCATATTTATCTACCAAAGAATTTCTCAGGGCGTAACTCAGCTACACCTTTAGCTTCCTGCGTATTAAAGGGACTAAATGTAAGTTTTTACTGAAAAATATCTTTACAATAGCCTTTTTATTTGACCCTTTATAATTAAAACATGGTTTGATGAGCAGACTGACACCTCAGCAGCTCAGCGCCGGTGCATCTATAAGCCTGTATCTTATTTTCCTGATCCTGCCTCGGGTCGGAAGCTCCCACACTGTTTCTGCAGATGTGACGTCATGTGAAGTGGTTACGGCCCAGCTCGCGCTGCCTCTAAATACCGTATTTTCTGCCACAAAAACATCTTTATTTCACCAATGTGTTGTTATGAATCGCTAGGCAGATCCCTCTGTAGGCTCCATGCAGCTCGGAGTTCTGATCCGACATTATTTACAGCCATTACAGGCACTGTGACGCGGCCTGGAAGTGACGTCATCGAAGTCTTTACTCAAAGCTAATGACTGTAAATAATGACGGATCACTACAAAAACGCAACTCCAAGCCACGTCAAGTTCACAGAGGGAAGGAGTTTTGTGGCAGAAATTGCCTTATTTAGAGGCTGCCCCATCTGGCCCTAGTCACTCCCATTATATTGGATGTACGCTGATCGCGAGTGGATCTAAATATCTCCCGAAGGAGTTCAAGTTACACCAAAACTGTCTGGGTGAAATAATTGATCGTATTTGATGCTAGAAAATGGCTCCAGGTTGTCATGCACGCGCTTACCGTGGAGGCTGCTGTGCCGCTAAGACCCATAGATGCCAGTCGCTACCGTAGTTCAAAAACTTAAAGATTTCATGGAGTCCCTTTAATTGTAAATATCTTAATGTTTTAAACCAGGCTTTAAAGGTGTCATTTATGGCCTCTGGGAAGAACAGCGTGCTGAACTATTTCTGGTTCAGTGGAGAAATGTATGATAATTACCTTTAGAGATGAACTGTGTTGTTAAAATGAGGACATATTATATAGCTCCTACCTGTCTGAGTTCTAACTGAAGGCCCGGCTGCTTGTGGAGCACGCGCTAATCGCGTGTCCTAACAGTGCTATCACAGCTCAGGGCTGTATCATAACATTTAGGATGTGCCGTCCTCTCGCTGTAAACACTTTGTGCTGCGAATATAGAAGCTGTCCAGACCTCTCGCACGGAGTTGCGATAACGAGCAGCACCCCTCCTTCCACCCCACACGCCAGCGTTCCCTCTTCTCAGGAGGGATGACGCGCCTCTTGGATTTACAGCCACGGAGGCCGTGGGTGGAAGTCCCACTTGATTCTGGCCTCAGCTGCCAGCTGTTAAAGTTTATGATATTAACTTTACGGCTCGATGCGTGTGTGTAGTCTAGATTCTAGTTATTGAAATACATTATTTAAACATCGTGCGGTCTCAGTCAGAGATGGCCTGATCGGACAGGTTGTGTGTTTTTAAATATTTGGGCATATGGCTGGGTTGTAGTTCTGAACATTTAGGATATCTTCATATGTCAAGTGAGAGTCAACTTCCTACGAAGACTTTGATGTCATGTCAATATTTTAGACTTTTTCTAGAAATCCTAATTAGATATTGATCACCGGTGTAGCTTATATCCCGTTTAAATCAAATTTTAATGGCTTGAACAACAAGGTAACTGAGTGATATGGCCTTATATTGGCCTCTTACACTTTTCTTTTTTGAAGTCTTTCATCTTTATAAGGGATTTTAAGGCAAACACCGTTTAAATCTTCGTAGTTTTTACATAATCTACAGTCTCACAGCGACTAGCAGGGGGGTAATAGGGTTTGATGGATGTGATGTAGGGCTGGACAATTATGCAATAATAATCACAATTATTTTGATTGATATTGAAATCACGATTTATGTACCCGATTATTTATTGATTAAAAAAAATGTGTTTTTTGAACCACCAAAACTCAACCTCAAATATAACTTTAAAAAAAAACAACTGGAAATAAATTAGAAACAAGTACAGGAGTAAAATAATCATATATTTAAATAATAATAGCAATAAAAAAATAAATACCCGTTCTATATGCATTCCCTTTACATATGTGACAGTAATAATTTTTCTTCGATAACAGTTTTTTTATTATTGTGAGAAGGCAATATTGTAATTACGATTAAAATTAGATTGATTGTCCAGCCCTAATGTGATGTGTCACATGGAGGATTTTGTAAGGGGTGCTGCTGGAAATAATCCATCCTAAAAGTTCTAAATGTGTTTGTCTTGCTGCAGATTTAAGTCGCTTCAGACCAGTTTATGCACCAAAAGACTTTCTTGAGGTAAGCAGATTCCTCACTGCTCACAGGTTATTTACTTTATTTGATTTTATTTGAGAAAAACAAAGGAGAGCTGAATTTAAACTCCTGTTTCTGCCTGGCCAGGTTTTGATCGGTTTGCGGAACCCTAACCACGACAGCAGCGAGGACATCAGCACCAAGAGCCACTGGGGTCTCATCCAGGTCCCCCTTAATGCCAGGGACATCCCGCAGCTGGTAGGGATAGATGTGTGTGTGTTCGTCCTGCAGCTGGGCCTCGTGTAGAAATACCACTGTGTGATGCTGACTGTGAAATCTGAAGCTGATTACGTGTTCTGGCAGAGACGGGGCTACTCAGAGCTGAACTTGAACACTGGACAACTAGGGATCGATGACAACTCACACATCCATCCAGGTATTCACTGAATGATGAATAATAAGCTTGCATATGAGCTTATTATATCCTAAATTAAACCGGAGCCTGAACTTTCTGCAGCTTTTTAATATCCATAAAAACCCATTTCTAGTTGTGATTCATCAATAATAAACAGATATATTAAACAGATTGTGTTAACTGTCTGGTATAAACAACCAGCCGACGTTCCTCTGCTGTGCTTCAGCACTGTCTGCCGTTTCTCAAAGCGTATCTCTGTGAAGTCCAGATATTGACGTGGTTACAGTTTGGTATTCATACCTTTTAAATAGAGCAGTCTCTGTGTGTGTAAATCAATCTGATAACGTTGCTGACCAAACTTTTGTGTGCTTTCTTCTCCCTGTGCAGATTTGTTTGAAAACGAGTACGTTCATATCGGGAAAAAAGGTCAGTGTTTGGTTCAGCTGGGCCGCTGTTTGTATTTTACATAAGATTATCGTGTGATGATGTATGAATGTTTTTAAAGTCTAATGTTTTTTTTTGTCTAAAATTGTACATAGAAAAGCGTTGGTTAAAATGAGAGTATAGGACAAAGTCTGGTTTTGATTCAGAGAATCAAGAGAGGCCTCTGTAAACATGGGACAAGATGGAACTTTTATCTTCAGTCTGCATGTTGTTTTCATTCTGGTGTTTAGTTCAGGTTTTAAATGGCCTCTTCCCAGATCATTACAGACTTCTGTAATTTATTATTTTCTTAATCTTGACTTCAAGATTAGTTTGAAATAGCCTTCTTAGATGTAAGGATGATCTGAAGCACTTCAGTGCAAACTCACTTTTATTTCTCAGTCTGAAAACCAGAAACATGAAAAACCACCAACGAATTTAAACCTTCAGTTTTCAGTGTAGATTATTGATTGGGTCCTCATGCGTAGCTGTATCTTTGGTTTTCATGTTTTTTCTGTTCTGGTTTGAATTTGACTGTATGCTCGTGTTGCATCCAGCTTGTGGTGTTCATGTAGACTTAATGGTTTCAAATTGATAAATATCCCATATTTTGTCATCACCTTGGTGTTAGACACAACAGATAAACCAAAACCAGGTGCCACCTGAATACTAATAATTACTCAGCCCTTATAGTGATAATAACTTGGCTACAGTTTCATTTTCTTAGTTTCATTACTGAGTTCAACTTCAGACCAATGAGGTTTTAGCTTTATTTATCTTTAAAGGGGGGTTTCTAAATATCCCTGATAAGAGTTTAGCGATTGTGAAGGCATTTCATGCTGTGTCGGAAGCTCAGATGGGTTTGCCACACCCCGTGGAAAAGGCAAGAGATGGAAAGGAAGAAAAAGAGAATTCTACCACTACTTGCAAGAACTACAATCCATTATTCTGCTGAACTCTGCTCCCTAGGTACATCTCATCCGCTTTTTGTTAGGGGTGAAAGAAAATATCAATTTACCGAAATATTGCAATATTTTGCATTGTATTGATATTCAAAAACATGATACTGTTTTTTTTTATTAATTTTTTTGTTTAATTTCTGGAAAAAAATATTATAATATTAAAGGAGCTATACCTGATATTATTTTAATCTTTCTAAGTAAAATGGTTTCTACATGGTATATTATGTGGTAAAAGGGGGAAGTCCATAAAAATGAATGACTCATTGATTGCACATATGTAGGAGTCCATGGCATTTTAGTTAGCGAAAGCGGCTAGTTTTTAGCTTTGGTGTGATGCTCTTTCTCTGCCAGTGGGGATAACTTCTGAAACTTCCGGATTTCAATCAGCCAGTAAGAGCGTTCCCCTAGGGAATCCGGAAGTTATGGAAGTTAACCCTATTGGCAGAGAGAGCGTCACGCTGAAGCAAACAATTAGCCGCTATTGCTACCTAAAATGTCCTGGACTCATGTATATGCGCAATCAATGAGTCATTCATTTTTATGGACTTAAAAGGAGTAAGTCCGACTTCCGTCTTTTACCACATAATATACTGGTAGAAACCATTTTTATTAGAAAGATCTAAATAATATCAGGTATAGCTCTTATAATATAGATTAATATGAATTCATTTATTTTTTCAAAATCATTGATATGCTATATATGCAAACATGACACAGTGGTGTTTCAAAACCACAATATAGATTATTTATGAAAAACCTTTTAAAAACAAAAAGTGAAAAAAATATAATTTCATTTCCCCCAAATAAAGAATTTGCTGTATATTGCAACATTACACAGTGGTGCTATCTATATTCACAACATTAAATCCCGGCAGACGGGTGGTAGCTCGTTCCGCGCATTCTCTGCCTACTGGCTAATATAGGCGGAGAATGCTTGTTCCGCGCTACCCCCGGTCTGCCGCGGTCACCGTGGCATCACGAACAAGCCAGGAAATACAATATGCTACGATTCAGGCTCTAAAAATATACTAAATATATAGTTTCCAGTAAATTATGGACACTACCCACTCAGTACACTTGGGATTACATTGGACGAGCTGTTGCAAAGTTTTTATGGACTTTTTTTTCTTTTCCTCGGATGCCGTTCAACATCACTGTAACGGCATTGAAGGAGAACGAAAAGCTCCCCATGTGTCCGGCTACATGATAAATATTAAAAACGTGTTAATTAGCTTGAGGGTGAGTAGAAAATGAAGGCACATCATTCTGAGGGTGAAGTATTCCTTTAAGTGGTGGTATGTTTGATGCTACAGGGAGACCTTTACTGACAAGGCCCATTGCAATTTCTTCATTCATCCTGTACATAAAGACAAAGTGTTTTTACTTCCGCTGTAGTGAAATGTAGATCCTCTGCTCTCATTTAGTAAGTTAATCTCAAACATGTTTTGAGTTTTTACTTAGTTGTCAGCGTTTACTTACAATGAAATTCTGATAAAGAGAAATGGCTCTGTATCATCTTACCCGCAGTATCGCAATGCATCGGGATATATCGTATTGTATTGTATTGGTATATGTATCATAACGATATATCATGACAATACACACCCCTACTTTTTGTACGTTTTCATAAAGCAAATGAAGGCTAATACTTCCGTGAACATAAAATGTACTGAGATGCAACTTTAGATGATATAAGAATCTGAATTCAGAATCTGTACCTACAAATCAGCCTCAGAGCCAGCTTCACATTCTCCTTCATTTACCAATGCTCTTCTTTGCTCCCTCAGGTGCTATAATTGGAAAGAGGGCCACTAATCATAAAGTCATTTCTCTTGCATGAACTTAATGTGAACGCCAACCCTAGGAACACCAACCAGGCATCAGCAGTGTTAGAAATACCAGCTGGAGCTTATGTACACAGCCGCATGCCCTCCATCCACTATTTCAGCCTTGGTTGGGTCTGTTTTGGCGGCATGGCAGCAACTTATATTCCAGGCCAAGTGTTAAGTGCAGTCAAACAGGAAATTTAGGGGGTGCTGAGTGAGTTAGTTTATGTTATGACTGGCCGGCACTTTAAGCCAAGGGGCCGTGTGTTTTTGGCTACTGTCACAACAGAGATTTAGGGTAGAATGGGGGAAGCCGAAGAGTTTGTTTTCCAGCATGTGCCTGAGGGCTTTTTGGAAACTTGTGTAATAATCACATTTATGATAAAGGCCTGTGTTATGATAAAAAGTAATGTTTTTTTTTTTTTTTACATATTTGCAATACTTCCAATGTGCTGTCTTATTTTCTTTTAGACGCTCTAAAAAAATTCAAAGTCAGTGTTATTATTATTTCTGAGGTTTCTCTTAGAAAGCGAGGCTGACAGCAGCTCCGGAGGTGAACCGCCTGCGATTGTGGGGCAGGTGTCCATTTTCCCACCTGTGCTGTTCTGCTTGAATGTATCTGAGGATGTTTTTCTGAAAGCAGATAATCACGCATCTTTAGTGGGAGTGCAAATACTCTAAGATCATTTAACATTACAAATGAACATATTGTCTGTTTCATTTGTGAAAAAAGAAGAATTAGACCCCCCCCCACCCCCCCGAAGATTTTGACGTCATGAGAGGGAGACGACTGTTTGACACACACCGCTGTTGTCTCTGTCCTGTCTAGTGGTTCTGGAGCAGGACAGCGCAGCAGCACAGCAGTACAGCAGGCAGGGCTGCCCCACCGGGCTCCGGGCTGACCTCTGGGCCCTCATCCTCAACTCCACGAACCAGCCGCAGGTACAGCAGCAGATGTGTGTGCGCGCGCACGGCTGCACGCACCCCGGACGCACCCCGGACGCACCCCGGACACTGCTGCCGGTGTTTGCTGTAAAACTGTCGCGCACACACAGCTGCAACAATTCCCAAACTGTGGCCCTCTGAGCTGACTTCATCTGCAGCTTTTTATCTGTTTGTTCCAGTTGTTACTTCTGTACCACTTATTTTGTATCCCAGTATGCACACTGCAGTTGAAAAACCAACATATGACATATAACACCGACTGACCTATAATTTCTACATAATCTGTGTATTTGCTGCTGTGCTGTTTATCTTAGCCGGCCTTGGCTTGTCCCGTGTGTACGAATGTTAAGATAATCAAATGCTTCGGCTCAGCCCAAACAGCGCGGCCGCCCGCCTGTGTGGCGAAGGCCTGTGTAAACGCTGCAGTCCAGAGTCTTCTGTCGAGGCCAAGGCACGAAAACAAAGGTTGTGATTGGAAGATCGATTTGTTACTGAGGGGCTTTTGCGAGGTCTGGAGAGTGTTAGCATGCCTCCAGACGAACCTGTTAAACGTTGTTAGCCTGTGACGTGCTGTCTGCGAGTCATCTCAAACTGACCGCATTGTGTATACTGTGTAAATTAGGAGCAGAAGAAGTTTTTTTTTCAATATGAAAACATTTATTTTTTATTATTCTAATTCTGTTTACTTTTTTATAAAGCTTAATCAGTCTTTTATTTGAAATGTTGGACAAATCTGTTATTCTCTAACAACAACAACAAAAAAGATGTCCATAAACATTTACTTTACTGAGCCATATTTCCGCTTGGTGTCAGCGAGATGCATAATCAGCTTCAAGATTTTTATCAGACCTTATTCTCACTCTCTGTTATTGATGCTGCTGTTTCATTGTACTTTCTCAGCTGTCAAAATGACCATTTCTGTTCCTCCTCTCACATCCGCAGAACTGATCATTGTCAGGACACTTCACCACCGTCAGTTAGGACGTTTTTATTACTCTGTTTGAGTCATTCGCGATGAACTGTCTCAAACCGGAGGCGCGTTTGAGTTTAAGCATGTGGTCGGAAACGCTGCCGCTCCGTTAGGCTTGGTTTAATCCTGCTGTCATCACAGTCAGCGAGAAGACTTAGCTTTTCTTTAAATATTACATAGCTGAAAACGTTAACGAACTTATGCTACTTATGAAATTCTATTATAGGATTAACAGTGTAAACAAATGATTTGTCTACTCCACCTGCTGAAGTTACTGATACATCTCTACTTTTAGGACGTGATGTATTATGAGCAGCTAAAGGCTGGAGTCATACAGCATGACCTGCTGGTGGATAACCTCATCTATAAGGTGAGCATGTCTGCATAATCTACATTCACAGGACTAAAGTCAGAGCTGTTTTACTCAATTGGTGATAATGCCTGAATGGTTTTCCCCAACAGGACGTGAAGTTAACTGCTAGTAACGATGACTACTACTTTGTGTTTGAAGATTTCCTCTATCAGGTGGGCTCTCTTTTCTTTGTACAGTTTCAGTTAATAACAATTTGATTTATAGGCAGGCCGATATTTAAGTTATTCCTGGTATTGGCATCGGCTGACACGGCTTATATTGCCAGTTCTGCCAATATTTCACTCATCTAATTTTAAGAATAAAGAACTTACTTCAGTGGCTGCTAGTCATGTTTGTTTGCATTCGTTTTCTGTACCGCTTATCCCATTGAGTTACGGGTGGGCTGGATGGTGAGGTACACCCCGGACAGGTCACCAGTCCATCGCAGGGCCAACACAGTGAGATAGGCAACCATTCACACACACACACTCACTCTTAGTGACAATTTAAAGTAGTCAGTTAACCTAGCCTGCCTGTCTTTGGACAGTGGGAGGAAGCCCGAGCACCCGGTGAGAACCCACGCATACACAGGGAGAACATGCAAACTCCACACAGAAACTCCAAACTCCTCCTCACCCCGAAGCAGCAGCCCCCTCAGGCTCCAAGTACGCCCAGGGCTCGAACCAGCAACCTTCTTGCTGCGAGGCCACCACACCCCTGTGCAGCCCCATGTTTGCTTTCATAGAGGCTTAATGCAGACTAGTTGAACATGCTTTTGTAATATTAATTAGGGTCTCTTATGTATCCTGTGTATATCCATGTTATTTCATATATTTGCCAAGTTGTTGGATATCGGACATTGTATTGGTTATCAGTTTATTAAAGCAAAAATTTCACATCGGTTGGGCTCAAAATACTTACATATACATACTGTTTATATTATGTACATTGCTGCTTCAGCCACAGGGGGTTGTGAAAGCCTTCCTCCTTAACTCGTCTGTGTTTTTCCTTTTGTTTTACATCACACTCTACATGGGGAAATATTTTTGCAAGCCACTGTAGATAACAGCTCGAACTCCTGTCTGGATTTGGCATCCCTAAATGTTTACACTTAACAACACATGCTGTTTGGTCATCTTCACTCACTCAACCCAGACAAGGATGCAACTGTTAATATTAGCTCCCGTGGGTGTCACTGCTCTATTTGCCCTTGACGCTTGGCTGACAGATATGTTTATATAATTGGAAACGCGTTTACTCAGCCGCTGTTTGCCAGTTGCACCCCTCGGTGCTTAACCAATGTGCACACAGGTGTATGAAGAACAGAGCTCTAGTATCCTTGCCAATGTTGACTGATGGTAAACTGGCTGCCAGTGAAATGAATCCACTTACGTCAGGATGTTGTTCTAAAGTTGATTTAGAAAGCATGAAGGAAGCTTAAAGTGTAGTTTCTCAGACATCTTTGAAGAGAAGCCACAATGCTGCCGCTAGGATTTACTGTTTGCAAACACAGCATTCAAACATTACAAACATTATGTGAGTTCAGTAACAGAAAGGTATTCTTATTCAGGTCTTTTTTCCCCTTGGGGTTGAAATGAGACTTACATATAAACCTCCCACTTCCATGGTCATTTTGAGGTACAACGGCCCATGTAGGCTTAGTTCTATGTCGCCTTAGTGCATCCTAAATCCCTGGATCATGGTGTGCTGCTTTAATATAATTCTTACCCTGGAGGAAGCAAAGGTGCTCGGTGCTATCAGCAGCTCCAGACCAAATAAAAAGCCATTAACACGACATGACCGGCAAAAATACTACTACATAATAACCCTGGGCCCTGGCATTCATTTTAATTTAGCACATTACACCCACTTCAGCCATACCTTAGACGAACACAGGGGCATCCTCTGTGGCAGCAGCATCATACGTTATTTGGACTTATAAACATTGTTGTCACATTTCGTAGAGTAATTGTTTGCATGTAACGCCAACTGTGTGTCCCCAGGTGTTGCTGTGTTTCTCCCGGGACACCGCCGTCCTAGAGCACTTTAAATATAACAGCGCTACTCCTCCTAAATCCTACATCCTTGGTGAGCTGACCTGCCCATCACACACACACACACACACACGTTGTAATGTCCATTCATGTTAAGTCTATGAATTGCTGTAAAGCTTGGTCATGGCTACCTTTTTTGCTGTATGTATGTGTGTGTTACAGGGAAGGTTGGAGATGAGGAAAGTGCTGTTGTTTATCCTCCTAATGGTGAGTTTGCCCCACATATTCATGTCAGACCAAACACCTTCATGTTCAGGAAACGCACTCACTGCAAAAATGTCGTCTGAACAGGCGTAATTCCTTTTCATGGCTTCTCCATGTACGGTGAGTGTGTTTTGCATCTTTTGGGTTTCCACCAAATGTGTACGCTAAGCAGGGCAATGCAGAGTGTGTGTGGGTGATTTTGTGGATGTTTGTTCGACAGTGGCGCCTTTGTGCTTCTTGTACAACGAGCCGTCCAAGCTGTACAGCGTCTTCAGGGAGATGTACATCCGCTACTTCTTCAGGCTGCACTCCATCTCCTCCTCTCCCTCGGTAAGAGTCGGTGCGTGCCGAATCCTTCTTCCCCTCTCAGCGTCACCTTTGTGTTCTTACCATGGTCGCATGTGTGTTCCCGCAGGGTATCGTGTCTTTGTGCCTGCAGTTCGAGCGGCTGCTCCAGTCACACTTGCCTCAGCTCTTCTACCACCTTCGACAGATCGGGGCGCAGCCGTGAGTTACCGCTTCCCTCCGCTGTGTGAATCAGCAGTGAATTTGACTTAAAGGAGTTGTTGTAGTGGAGGTTTTCTGCTACAAGATCATTTTAGGCCATAGAGTTTCCGTAAAATGAAACAAATCCTCCCTGAATGCAGAGCGTTTAGAGTTTAGAGGCTTACAGTGTGCCCCTGCAGGTGATTTTGTTGCAGTCTTGGTGCAGTCTGGTACTTATAACCTGCTGCCATCTAGTGTTGCATTGCCTGAATCACAGTTTCATCTCACTTAAGGCACCTGAGACAGACCAAACCGGCCTCAGTTAGCTCTCAGATTATTGTGTCATCACAGGCAGATGTGATGTTTTGTCCTCAGGTTACGTATAGCCTTTAAATGGATGGTGCGGGCCTTCTCTGGCTACCTTTCTACTGACCAGCTGCTTCTTCTCTGGGATCGAATTCTTGGATACGATTCACTGGAGATAGTCGCAGGTAAGGAAATGTTTTACGCTCTGACACAAACTATGCAGTCAGACTTTTTTTAATCTTGTTTTTTCTGATTCCTAAAGCGCACGAGCATTTAAGTCTCATTATTTCCTCCTCCAGTTCTTGCAGCTGCAGTGTTTGCTTTCCGTGCCGAGAACCTGATGGAAGTGACGTCACTGGCCTCGGCCGAGGTATGCCTGGCCCACATTAGACTTAAGCGTGTATGCAGATGTCCTCCCCCTACCCCCACACACACACGCACACACATACTCATGCTAGGCTGCAAATAGCAACTAATAACCAGCCAGTACCCGTAACCCAGTCTTCTGAATGCACATGTATTAAGATCCCACACCTTCTTACCCCCACCATGTGTACATCCGACCAACACTTGCTATGAAATGCTGCCCTTACATCCCGACGTAAAGGAACCAGGAATAACACTTAATGGATGCAGCCTTTCATTGTTAAAGTAGCCACTAATGCGGTTCATGTGAATCCTCTCCTTTTTCTTCACATGCCCTCCTCCTCTCGCAGCCCGGGGGCGTTAAACTACAACATGGTGCAGAGGGCAAAGATGCAAGCCGGCACTATTTGCTTGCTCATTTTCCACCTGCCCCAGTTGACAGAAGATATCATAACACACTGCTACTTATCTTATATTTAGACCCTCCGTCCCAGAGCTGAAATATTAAACCCTTACTCTGAACATGATAGGGTCCCTAAATTTAATCTCTCAGTGATTCCAAAAGGACAGGGTGGGAAGCAAAGGTGCTCTTAAGCAATGGATTGTAGCTTCCCAAGGATCCCGCATCATCATCATCATGTATGGGGGGAGGGGGTCACGCATTCTGGGCTCGACGTTTCTCTGATTTTGTGTTTGTTGTCTGACGAACGCACTGCAGGCCGTCCTCGCCGACCTTTCAACTCTGAAGGTTATGCCACTCATCCAGATCTTTCTGTTCGCCACTGCCATCTGAAGACAGCTGAGATGACAGCACCACCCACAAGGAGGATACGGCGTCGCCGGGAAAATGCCACTTTGCTATGCCATAAACACGTTAAACATGACTCATCCTTTACCAGGAAACCTGCATCTTCTCTTGGTTTAAGGGAAAATTTAACCCCATGTGTAGAAGATATGCACCATAAATAGTAAACACCCTGTACAGTGTTATTAGATATTGTACAGTATGTAAGGGGATCCTACAAAAGGCAGCCTCCTGAAACCGTACAGGAAGATGATCCACACAGCAGCTCTCGGATCAGCTGAGAAGCTCAGCGGCAGACAAGCTGCATAAAGCAGTAATTATGTTGCGAGAGGGAACAACAGTAATGTCTCCAGCTTGGCTTAATGAAGTGTTAATTAGCTCCTCCAATTTATTCTGCGTCATGGCTCCTGCTTGTTATTACACTATTAGATCATGCTGTTACTGATGAGTGAGGAGATTGGACGCTCAGCTTCAGCAATTTGAGAGAAACTGTGAAAAAGCCACAAACTGAGCCACGCTGTTACTCGTTTAATTAAAAGCTCTGCACGTGAGCTTATTGTGTTTATGAAGGCGAATGTATATCGCTGTGCTCTTAAAGGACTTGTAGCACCTTCTGTGCCAGTATTAATGTGACTGCGACCATTTTAACCAATGCGCTTTAAGTATTATTATTACTTGTATATATGTGGTTTTAGATCTGAATGATGAAAGATTCATTTTGTGTTTATTTGTTTTTTTGTTTTTTTTATTTAAAAGGGTTCATTGCAAGTCAGTGCCACTTTTGCTCTCCTGTAGCCTAAAATATCACATTTTTACAATTAAATAAAGTATATGAAGTTATTAATGGCTTAAAACTTTTCGGTCTCCTTCCTCTTCCCTGAGTGTTTTTCTCAGGTTGTGTGACAGAATAAATATTTGGACAGGCATCAGTGTGCTTCACAATCTCACTGCAGTCATGTCTGGAGACGACAGAGCGGGTGGGTGACAGAAGCCCCCCCCCCCGCCTTCCTGGCCCTCCTCCCACATGTAGCATCTGCTCTATTTCTCCTTCGTTGTTGGCAGCCTCCCTCCTCCCCTGCTGCCCCCTCTGCACACTCATATCAAATTATGCTGTTCTTCCCTTTCGTCCCCCCTCCTCCCCCTCCCTCGTCTCCTAGTTTCTGCTACATCTGCCACCTGTTTACTAGCACTCCCACGGTTGACTCTTTTATCAGTCATGCACCTTCTTGGTCCCCCACAGGTCTGTTTCTACTGGAACAAGTAGGCGCTGCGGTGGCTCACTCATACTGCAGTCCCCCCTGGTGGTTGACATGCTGCATTGTGAGGTGGTGTGCCCTCTGTCCATCAACACTCACTGGAAGATTCCCCATTGAATATCGTATCAAGTACAGTGAGCTCACCAAGCGTTTGAACCGTGAGAATGTTTTGGCTCTGTGTTCTTGTCACTGATGATCTAAAATTACCATTTCCCCTAAAAACGCGCCCTTTCATCAATGCTGACGCCTGCAAACTGTTGGCAAATACTCAGGTTTAAAGGTGAAAATATGACCACGAGTGGCTTCTGGATTGATTGATATATTTGATTTATTTGTCTCCTTAAACATCATCTTTTACATGTGAATTTGGCTGATTGATTAAAGGGAACATATCATGCAAAATCCACTTTTTTAAGCCCTTAAATACCTGTTTTTGTCTTTACCGAGCGGTCCGGAGTGCCGAAAAATGTAAATTATTCACTTCCGGTGCAGCATATAAATCTTATTATTCTTTTTGGGTCATATTTTTCAGTCTGTTTAGTTTTCTC
>JBBDHI010000005.1:11180545-11196301 GCA_037177115.1 Craterocephalus stercusmuscarum | reverse complement strand
TTTCAAAAATAACATGACCATATTTAGCGGAACCGCAGCAAATACAGTGACGTAATAGATAGAAAAACGTAATAGATCGCGGAGAAAACTAAACAGACTGAAAAATTTGACCCAAAAAGAATAATAAGATTTATATGCTGCACCGGAAGTGAAGACAAAAACAGGTATTTAAGGGCTTAAAAAAGTGGATTTTGCATGATACGTTCCCTTTAATAACAGGTGAAGTACATCCGTGTCCCGACATGACATTTAAAGTTTTTAAAATTCCTCCATGTCAAGGTTTGCACCTCACATCATGCATAAACAAAAAGTAAAATTGATTTAAAAATCAAGAAAATAAGCTGTAATCAATGGCGAAGAGAAACATTACATGAATAATGTAATAGAAAAAAAAGAACTAAGACAATTTATATCCTAATATCTTGGCCAGGCCCGCCAACAACGCTGTGGTATGAGTGATGGTAGGATGGAGCAACAGATGGACCAATAGATTAGGGTTATGTCATTTGCAAGATGCAGCAAACTCCATGGTTTATTTACAAATCCTCACCTGTGGTCATAAGATTTGGAGGTAACTTAAGTCAGTAGGTTCCATCAAGAACTCAAATTAATTTCTATACTACTAGCTACTAGGTGAGAGGTAGGGTACACCCTGGACAGGTCGCCAGTCTGTCACGGGGCCAAACAACCACTTGCACTCACGCCTAGGAAGATTTTACAGTGACCAGTTAATCTAACATGCTCATCTTTGGACTGTATAGGAGGCCAGTGTACCCGGGAAGGAGAAAACTCCACATAAAAAGACCCAGTTCAAACTCCCTGCCTCCAGCCAAGGCTTGAGCCGGGGAGGAAGCGGTGCTAACACGTCACCACCGTGTAACCAGAAAAACTGAAAAAGAATTCAAGATCCATGCTGTAATTTCAAAATGTGCATGAAAAAGCACTTCACTGGAAACTTTACTCTCTGCCCCCATCCCCTCTGATGTTTTTGTCTTTTGTTATTTAGAGTCTAAACTCTGCTCATTTCAGAGGACCAAGTGCTGCGACACATAAACCAAGTCTATGTTTAAATCAGCTAGATGTTTCGATTGGAGTCCTTGAAACAAGATGAATATAAAAATCCTTTTTTAAAAAAAAAAACTGACTCTTAAAATGTTTACTTTTTAAAAGCGGTGTGCTAGATATTTGTAGTTTGTGTGTGGATGCTACTTCTATGCACACACTTTATTTTTCACATTGCACCTGAAAATGATCCGTGCCAACACAAATCCAAACTCTTTACGCTAGCTTGTGAAGCGAAAAATGCTCTTCTGAAAACCCACCACTGCTGACAAGTCATCATGTTTAGCATTTCCTTTGCTGTGATTGGGTGCTGGTTGCACCAAAGGACTCCACCACACTTTAAACTTGCGTGTAAAATTGGGGGAGAGCTCTACTTTTCATAAACTCATGAGCTAGCGAGCCAGCAGAGGAATTGGTGCTAGCGCCTGGCCCTGTGCAGCAGCATATTTTTGAATAATCCCAAGCAAGAGGAACGCTCTCTGTGTGGCTCAGTTGGTAAAGCGTGACAGCAGCGCTAGGAGGGTTAGTGGTTTGATTCCCACTGTGGCCGAGCATGACAAAACTGTACATGCGAATGGCAGCTAGAGCTGATAAAAGCAGCCACAACATGTCATGGAGTGCATGCTAATTTTCACTGAGACGGCAGTAATGCATGTCAGACTTTGTCCATGTTTCTCAAACTGCACAGCAGCTGTAGATCAGCATAGGAATGATGCACACTCTGGCCTTGCTAAAGGTAAAAGGAGAGCCTTATTAGCCCTGTCAAAAATAAAGCTGCTCCATGGTCCATTCATTCATATACCCTTCAGTGAAGCCTGAGAATGACAAGGGGACAAAAGAAGAGGAGAGTGGTCTTATAAGACATAAAGGAAAAGTGCAAGAGAAGGAAAAATTAAAGCAGCGATGAGGTTGAGTGGCTGTGTTTCTGAGAAGTAATGTGTTAAAGGAAGAAAAGAAAAACTCGACTGAGTTTTATGGTATAAGAGTGAAGATGGAGCAAAGGTGTGAATGAATGATGAGACGTAAGATGAAGAATGGTCTTTTGAGAAAGGCAGACATTAATGGAAACCATTGTAATTGTCAAATTACCTTTTTGGAGTTAAGAAGTCATTTTTGAGATTTAAGCCTAAAGGGCATGAACCATAGAAGGTGAATAGCAGCGAAGAATAGTTCCAAGATCAGAATGACTTCAGGTTAATGGCAGGAAATTGTAAAAGGTACAAAGAAGTTAAGAAGCAGCACCTCCTCCCGAGATACTGCTGGTTGAGGGATCTATACCATTAGGAACAAGGGTTCCTAATGGTATAGATCACATTTATTGAAAACAAAAGCTGTGCAAAAGGAAATGCAAATCTGAATTTCTCCAATCTGACATTATTGAAACAGGAGCATTTCGACTGGTGCTATTAAACTATTCTTGTCATTGTCTGACAATACTAAAAAGTCTTCATATGCACGCAAAATGACACACTTTTTCACTTACTTTGTCTTGATTATGTTTAGCATTTTATAGAGAGGGAAAGTCTCATCAACTACAGAACAAGCCAGGGTTTATCGTGTGCTAGGCATTTTAAGAAGTAAACTATACAACATAATTATTCGCAACCTAAACCTTGCCAGTTACTCTTTAAGAGCTCATCCTAATCAATTGAAAACATTGACTAAAGAATTGATGGGTGAGGGGTTACGAACGTACGCACCCTTGGACATCATTGTTTTCTTATGTAGTACCAACAGCTGTACATCTTCCCATAAGCTTCACTATAGTTTGGCTCCAGTTCCATCGTAAATGTCTGAAACCCTTTTTTCCAAAGTAATGCTTGGCCGCACTACTCCAGGGGCTCATCAAGTTCCGCTCAGAGACTCATTCATTTGAAACGGGTGTGTTGAAGCAGGGAAACATCTAAAACTTGCAGGACTACCGCTCTGACTGAGCTTGCCAACTTCTGCACTAGCCATTGGTAATAATTGACAGCTACAATAAATGTGCCAATGGAGCGTTTGCCAGGGGGAAAAACACCCACAAGAGATCAGAAAAAGGAGAATTTGCAGTAACCTTCACCTTGTAGACCTGCGGTCGTGCCCTTTGTGTTTTCACATTGTGTTACAGTTGCCCCCTGGTTAAAACATCATGTTTGATTAAAAATATAGTGTCTTGCTGACAAGTTCCATTTTTTGTGCTTTAAAGAATGACACAAGAGGACATGGGCACCAATTGTCAGAAATTTGAAATGAAATTTCGTGATACCCTTGCTAACATTGCTCTGTGGCTCCCACATTAATCACATTCTTTTACATTTTGATGTGCTCCAGGTTTTGCCACTGATCGTGTCACATTGAGATGACAGCCTGACTCATATGTGTTGAAACACCCAAAGCAATAAGTTTACGTCTTTTACAAACATCTTTTTCGTGACAAAAAATGATACAAACAAGCTAGTATATGACCTATACGCTGGTCATTTTGATCCATGTTGCTCATTAAATGAGTCATAATACGGGACAATGTAGCTTGTGTGTCCCACCTGAAATACCTACCCCTAGCTTTAAAAATAGCTGGCATTATAAAGTAAAAAGAAGAAAATACTTCAACATAATGTGCACTTCATGCCACATGAATGATGGCAAGTGAGCATACTGTGATACCAGTATGAGCTCTAAAGGAAATTCACAAGACTGCTCAGACACAGATGGACATTTATTCATGAAATTTAGGGCATTTTCTTTACAGCATGCATACTCAGTGCAGTTCTTTCTATTTGCAAGGCCTACATGTGGGTATCATATCTAAGTTGGGCTATTATGTTTTCCTGCACCTGTTTATTGTTTGCAGCTTGTTACCCTGCGCGTGCTGTGTTACCGCACCAGCTCTCCATTATTCCCATAAAGCCAGCTCTTAAATCATTCAGGAAGCTTATACAATTTCAAAAGTGAGCACCATTGAGGTAATTTAGGGGCCTGTGTATCGACCCACTGAGAATTGTCTACATCCCACCTCTTCCTGTGCCTCACATCTCTGGTCTGATCAGCAGCAGATTCCACATATAACCTTCAAGGTGAAGAAAAGAACATTAAGTTATATTGAAGCTGTGGATAAAAGTGGATAAAAAAGAAATTGCAAAAGAAAGCGGTTACTTTGAAAGGTTGTGTGTTATTGTGGCATGGCATGTTGGCTTTGCGAGTGTTGACTTTATGTTTATAGTAAAGCATATTGAGGGGTTTTGCATGTAGATCTGGCCTTAGTCTTTATGCTTTGACCTGATATGGGGGCAACACCATGGTGATGGCCATAAGGCAAGAACATTTGGAAGAATAACTTGCAAACACAGCTGAACTAATGAACCCCTGTGGATGAGAAACAAAGCATTTTTAACCTTTCTGTCAAGTAGACGGTTTCATTTCAGCCTCAGGCTTTGAAGTCTTGCAAAGATGGACGTTCAGCCAGTTTAACTTTCTTGACTTGCCGTCTTTCAGTAAACTGATTGTTGACATCTTACACTAGTTTGATAAAAGACACATAATATAATGCCATGGGAGGGTGATGACATCTTTACAACTTGTAGTTTGTGCAAGTTTGTGCTTTTTAATCTGGAAACTAATACTAAAGAATATTTTTCTATTTCAAACTCTACTACAACCCAAACTAAATGTAACATCTCAGAATGAAGTCGCTTTCATGCAGAATCCTTCAGTTTGGTGCAGGCTATTCACCTTTAAACCCTACCTGGTCACATTTACTTCCAAATGCTTTGGAGAAGGAAAAATAAAAGCTTTTCAGTCATATTTCATGGGTTGGAGATGATACTGGCCGAACTATCCTGTGCTCCACACTTTGTGGAGGGTATCTTCATAAACCCCATAACTACAGTATCTCTGATTAAAATGAGTTGCTTCTGTAAGGGGTGACCCAAACATGCACCATTAAACTGCATGTTTGCTTATGGAACAGGGACGTCACATTAGCATCCTTATAACATTGTTTTAATGTTTATGCAGAGTTGTGCAGCTGAACTATGTTTGAAAATATTGCGGAGTTTGGACTTTTATATATTGGCTCCATTTATGTTTCAACTTCCTGAAACTAATCAATGGAAACGATACTAATAGGGTTCTCACAATTGCTTATAAATTGCCTTATCTCATCCTGTTATGTGATCATGTTCTAACAAGTGTGCTGTAAGTAAAAAAGACGTTGAGAGTTTGAAAACAATTCTTTAAAGCTGTATTGAAACTAAGCGTGATGCCACATCAGAGCACAGCTGTCCTCAAACCAAAGTGGAGTTAAGTAGAAAGGTTGAGGCTTTTACGGTCTTTTGTGCAGCGGGTTCACTATTCCATTCATTTTTCTTTTTTTTAAAAATAGAATTCCTTGAGTTCAATATAACACTACTGATGAAAATCTTCAGGAAAAATCAGATGTTTAATCAGTAAATTTCAACTCAAAGTCTAAAAGATTCCTTTAGGAAATATCTTGTAGCAACCTGTTCCGCCCATGGAAGAAAAAACAACAACGTCTGTTGCCTCAGCGCTGTTATATGCATCATTCTGTCATCCTGGCTTAATTAAAAGGAAAAGGTCACGGCAGACATCACAGTGCGGACTCCTCTGTGTGTCCCGACCAGTGTAATGATGCATCAAAAGTGAACATTTCCAGTTTTAAGTGTCTTTTGATGCATCTGCAAATGTCTCCAAGTCATTTTTATCATTCTCAAGTTAAATGTTTATGCTTATTTTAACTATTTCACATCAATGGATTATGTTGATCCCAAAATAACCCACACTTAACATTTTCAAGCGGATGCAGCACAGGTTGCAGCGGGATACGGTAGCCATCTACCGGCACAGGATGGGTTAAAGCAAATGACACAGAAGGCGACACAAAGTGATCTATAGCCGCCTCATACTTTCTTTTTTAAAGCTCCTGCTGAGAGGTATGGCCTTGAAAAACTTGTATCATCTATTCTAAAGAACAGAGATTAGTCACTGAGCTGTGTCACAAAAAGTGTCGAATGAATTAGATTGTGGATCATCAGTGTCACTAATTTCAGCAAGACCAGCAGCGAAGACTAATGATGGAGGCGAAACTGGGCCAACGTGATGGAATCAGATGGTTTCTGTGGCGGCAGGCGTCCTTTCTCATAAAAACAATTCTTTATCCACTCAACTAGCTGTTTTGAGGAATGTTAAAAATAGATTTGAGCATGACAACCCGAATGGAGACTGCGGCACTATAAATATAACAGATGATCATGGCGTTACCCTTTCATTTTAGGCTGTTCACAAATGGCATTGGATATTTTCTGCGAGAGGAAGAATCTGCATGTTTCAACATTTTATCAGATTATTCGCATCCTGCCAGTTTTACCCCAGGACTGTTTCCATGATTAGTTGCGATACAACATCATTGTATGTATAATATACGACGTGACATTAAAATAGCATTATGTGACTGGTGTGTTTTTTTTTTTTTGATCACATTAAAAACAAGCTTCTTTGTTGCTGAGTTGTGTGAGCCTGTACGTAATGTCACTAAATACAGCCGCTGTGTCGGAGAAAACATCAATATGGAGTTGAACCAGAGGAGGAGAAATGCACAGGGAAAATAAATGGGCAACAAATGAACACAGCTAAGTGGTAGAACCATGAAGCATGAGAAAAGGATGGACTCTGTGGCTGACGGTGAGCAATAAAAAGATAAACAATGAAAGAAAAAAGTACTGAGATACAGAACAAGAGTCCGTTGACAAAGAGGGATGGCAGCAGTGGTGGAGGAACAAAGTTCGGCCATGCAGGAGAGATGACAATGGGAATGTGAATGAGCAAGAACAAGAAATGCATACATCATTCTGATAGAAGAAACAGATGTAGAGAAAATTATTTCACCCAGTGTATTGCTGCTTTCTACTAAAGAGTGGGTGACATTTATCAAGCATAATACTCAGTGGGACCTGAGGACACTAGCGACTGACCACACTTCATGTTTTACCTGACAAGAGTCTTTTTAAAAGACAGAAGATCTCCTCCTGCCAGTTAATTGCACTGGCAGCAGCCAAAAAAGAACAATACTATTAAGAACGAAACACATGGGGTTTTATCCTGATGCACAGTTTTTAGTTCCCTTAATGATTTTTTTCTATAGAAAAGGTCATTTATCAAGTGTTGATATAAGGAGCCTCATCTCGCTTTAGAATATGTCATGACTGTGTTACTGTAGTTCACAGTGCAGGAGATCTTTATTACGGAAAAACTATTAGGAATTGGTTTTTAGAAAAACGCTCTCATGAATAGGACTAGAGGAGTTTATATGTTGCATTTGATTGGTCTGAAACTGGATTGCACAGAACTGGATTGAGTTAGATGGCAAGTGGATTAGGCTGCCTCTAAAAGGGCCTTGAGATGACTTTGTTGGGAATTGCTGCTATAAAAATAAGGCTGAATTGAAACTGGGCAAATGAGGTGGAACTTTTCAGTCTGGCGACGTTAAAAAAAATGAGAAAAGAAGCAACACAACAACTTATAAAATAAAAGTCAATTTGAATAAAACCATTTTCATGTCCTAAACCTAAAGTCAACAAAAAGGAAGGAAATTTGTTTGATTCCTCCTCCCCTTTAATAAACCTAACTGTTGTAGAGTTAGGAAGCCTGATCAGTCATGTTTATAATGGACTGGAATCTGTAAACACAGTGAAGTGTGTAGTCGTCTTCCCTCAAATTTGTTTTAAGTTGCAGACCAGTCTGGTCACGTTTTACTGGGACGGCATCCAATTCCTCATCTAGGACTTGTTGAAGATCAACTGGTGTTGTCTTGGTTGCTGAAGCACAAATCACATGACCAGGCTGATTCCACGAGTGTTCAATCAGGGTCTGGACTCATGGCAGAACTTTCCATACTCTACTCCCAAAGGCTGGAGGTGCTCCGTGATGGTCCTGGTCCTGGGGGATGGAGATGGGTCACAGTTTTCTGAGAAATGGGATCACTGACTCTTGGATCTCATTCAGGTATTCATGACCCCTACAGTTTGTAGTCATAAAGAAGAACCAGACTTTCCAGTGATTTATCAGTTTTGGAGAAAGTTTTCCAGTTTATCAAAATTCTGAAGTCTGAAAAGTTTCTTTCCGCTGCTGCAGCTGTAAGAAGAGGCAGATGTCAGCGCGGTCTATGCGCCGTAGAGGCAATAAAAACTACATTTCAGTTTATAGAGAACTTTTGCTTCTCTTGCATTGGGTCAGTTGCTAAGCAACCAGCAGAAAGCATCAAGCTATAGACTGACACCTCATACTGGGAAAAAAGCAAAGGTTATTTTTGCACGTCTGTCGTTATCCAAACAACATTATGTTCATTAGTGAGTTTTCCATGTAGCCCCCCCCACCCCCCCCCACCCCTCCTCCACTTTCAGACCTATCATATGTTAAATGGCTTCATGTTGACAGCACTGATATGAAAATGTTACATATCTTATGATATAATGTTGACTAAGAAGGTAAAATGAGCCACTACAGGAGGATCCCACTGTAAAGTTCCTGTAACGGTGCACAGCGTGCTCTGCTGCTTTTCTCTGTGGAAACAGAAGTTTTATCATTTTAAAAGACAATCTCTGGATAAATTTTAGGGAAATGCTGTTGCTTGAAAACATTTCAGAAGCAAATGAAAAAAGGTCAGTTCAAAACAAAATGTAGACTCTTGATCCCGTACTTTTTTTTTTTTTTTTTTAGAATCTCTTCAGAACAGTGTGACTGTGTGAGCATCGTGAGGGGACCAACCTTACCCAGGTGGCACACTGTGTGGGATTATCCCTCTTAATTTCTTTCTTCCTTTTTCATCCAGAACAATTGAATCAGTGCCCTCCACACTGTGTGATTAGGATTGTGTGTTGGGGGGGAAAGAAGGGTCAAACACATGACCTCTCAGAAGGCTTCAGATGCTGCAGATCAAACTTTTATTAAGCAGTGAGACAAATGTCAGTGGGAGACGCTGCATTCTGTGTTTCCTTGGCCTTCGTTGGGTTTTTCTTAAATCTTTCATTCTAAACACATGACCACAGGGATCTAATTAAGGCAGCGCCGCTGCTTCCGACAAGTTAAATCAGTAACTTTAGAGTAATTGTCACAGATGGAATAAATGCCAGCTTTTAGCTGGGGGGTGGCTTGACTCCCAACCATTATATGTGTTCTCTCCATATTTATTATTTGAACTTTCATCTACTCATCTAAATAACTTGAGTTATTGAAATGATGGTGAAGCTGATAATGTAGACAAGCAGTAGTGCAGCAGGACTTTGGTTGCTCTGGTATAAATTTAGCTTAACAATCAGGTAGCCTCATGCATTTGACAAACTGTGAGCAGATTTTTTTTTACCCCTACTTAATAGTTTTTGGGTGAGAAACCTTTATTTCATACTTAGTTATATAGACATCCTTTCCAATGTTCTCTATGCATGCGTCAGCCTGTGCAGGCTTCAGGGGGTCTTTCTGCCTTGAGCTTTTCCAGTTTCGCATCAGGTGAGAGGTCGTGTACATCCTAACTTTGCCCAAATTCTGTTTAATGATGATATACCACAATGGAGTGAATAGAATGTTTATCTACTAAGTCAAACAGTTTAAAATGTATTTGCGTCGTGGTTAAGTCAGAAGTTGTAGGATAAATCCATACACTGCAACCTTTTCTTTGTTTCTTTGTGACACTCAGAACAGTTATCAACATAATCTCTGCCAGGGGTTTATTTTGCATCATTACTTGGTTCTTAAACAGTAATTCAGAGATGATTTGACCTCAGTTGAACAAGGAAACATGCGTCCACAACAACAAAGCTGCTTATCAACCTTTTGTCTGAGTCTTTCTTGTAACTGTGGCATGAAATTGCAATTGATGTTGTCAATGCAGTGTCAAAGAGGTGACAGAGCAGTTTTGTTGAAGTACTGGATAACTATTTGAAAGGTTAATGCACTGATATAGCAAAAATCATTTTTGTTAAGCATCTTGTTCAGATTCATCTCTGGACATAGTAATCTGTCCTAAAACTACAATACTGGTTAAAGGACAGATTAGTATGTTCATCTTCACTGATGAATCCGTGCATACTGGGCTGGATGTGATTGCCGCAGACAGAGCTGTCCTGTCAGAATCCGTCTTGATGCGTTGGAAAAGATAACAAGGTTAAGACATATTCTGAAAATCTGTAATTGCACAAACACTGAGAAATTAAGAAATGTTCATCTTCACTGACCGTCCTCTGAGTAACTGACTCTTCTTCTCAGGTTCTGATAAAATCCTGACAGGTACTGCTGTCAGCCTTTAAAACGGTTTCTTGGTTTAAATGATGTTGTTTGATTTTTTAGTCTTTTATTTCCAACGATGTGCCATACACATTTTCACATCATCGTGTACTCCTCCAGTTTGCATCTGTGTTTGCATCATTTTTATCAGGGTTGTAGTTCTTTCATCACCAGTTAATAGGAAATTAGTATTCTGTATGTTAATTTGTGTTTTGAACATTTGCAAATGGCCTCTTTATTTCAGCTTTAATAAAGGACTTCATATTGTGTTCATTTGGGTTCAAAGTGACCTATTTTCAGTTTCCAGGTTGCAGCTCTGTAAACTGATTTCAAACCATTTGTGATCTTTGAAATTGGGTTGATGGAAGCGTTGCAAGTGGAAATGTGCAGGTTACACAACACGATGACACGCAGACCACCACCATCAACACTTCAAACGCCCGTCTTCCAAATATTTGTCTTTTTGTTTTCACCCCTCCATCTGTTAAAGAGATGGGTGGATTTAATTACAATAAATCACTGTAGACTTCAAACCTTTTGCTCAGCTGCACCGAACATCACACTCTAGAAGAAGATTTACTCAGTTCAAAACAATGTAGCTCATATACCAGAGGATAACATTTAACACTAAGCACTGAATGGGAGTGCATTTTGCCGAGTGACATTTCCAAACTCTCCTTTATAGAACCTCAATTTTCACAGTGATAAGTAGACAACTATAACCCAACATGCGGGCCCGGCCTTCTCCAGCTGTAATGAGTTTAAGTCCCTTTCTGGCCAACTGTGCTGTCTCATTGTTTGATAGCAGTGTTATCCACACTCACTTACCCTTTCTCTTAGGCACTGCAGGACCTCGGGGACTCTGCTCGTTTTGTGTGTTTACCAATTCCCACAACCTAGCCAAGACTCTTGGGGCTTCTCTCGGAAATTACATTCCATAAGGTTCCAGACACTGTTTAGATGGCCTAGCAGTGGGCTAGTAATTGCAGGGCGGGAAAATCAGAAATGCAATGCTATGCGGGCTGCATGCAATGCAGAATGGCTACAGGATGGATACAGTATATGCTGTAAAACAGGTTTATAAAATCTCCACATGCTCAGAGCCAAATTCAAAGTTTAGTTAATTTTACAATGGAGTAATGTTAGCCTGTGAAAAACATTGATTCATTCTATGAATTAATTAAAAGATTTTACATTCTTCATTGTTTTATTAGGAAAAATGGAAAAATTATCAATCTTGTTTGTCCAAAACTTAAGTATTGGGGGAGTCTGGATGTAAACAGTTCAATAAAATAGTGCTGATCTTTTTATTTGCAGATTGGGGAAACAGTATGAGCAGTAATAGCATATCAGACAGTTCAGAGGGAATCTCAGGTAAATTTTTAATCTGCACAAATAACTGGATTTCATTGACATTTAAGTTGCCTGTGTTCAGTCAACAAATATTCATGTCTGGAGTCAAGTTATAATTAAACACTGGTTATTTCCTTCTGTGTGAGAACATCTAGCATAAAATAGAAGGTAAAGACTATTTTAAAAGAGCCATGATTCTCCTTGTTTTGTGATCTCCTTTCTTCCAGGATCTGCGAAAAATGGGATCTTTTATCTGCCTAATTTCCTACAATATGGCTTCTCGTAATTTACATGATGTGTCTTTAAACTAGTTGCTAAGTTTTCTCGTAGCAAATTGATTTTGCTAAAGTGAAAACAATCAACATCTAAAAGCTCTGTTTTTACTTCTGCAGGATCCAACATTAAAATGATCAACCAACTACTTTAGCTAAACAACAAGCTAAAAAGGCTAGTTTGAAGATACTAAGCTGATATGGAAAATTGCAGAGCCAAGTAAAAATAATTTGAACCATAAGAGCCTTTCACTTCATCCCCCGCATTTTTACTGCTCTTTTCCATTTTTCTTATATTTGAATAGCAAACTTACTCCAGCAGGTTTCTTAACAGGAAATGCCGAACTTTTATAAGACCCATCTGGCTTGAAGAATACAATGAATGACTCCAAAAGCCAAAGTTAGAGAGTCAGGACAAGAAGGAGTGAGACTGATAGAGTCAAACGCCATTATTTAACTCATTCTGCATTTTTGCTGGAGAGTGTGGTTCTGGAAATTGGAATTGTGTGACCTGCCAACAACCGATAGGAGCCTTTTCAGTAAATAAATAAACCAGAAATAAATAGATAATGTTGGCTATTTTTAAATTAAAACAATCACTCAAAGGTAGGGCAAGGAAAGGAAGCTGGCAGTGTGCTGAAACAGTCCATCAGGACAGCGGTGGGGTTATTTCCGCACCTGAGGATGGGCTTAGCAGACGTCAGCAATGTCGTATAGGAATGCAGTGATTGTGCTGCACAGGATCCATTATTTAAGTCAGATAAGACACTCATGAAAAATGCTCATACTGTAACGTTTTACTGAATGTACAAAATTGACTATTTATTGATCTGTTACTCAACTGAACTTCAGGTAACATTTAAGCTAAATATCATACTGTATATAACAGTTTTGCAGGAGTGAGACAGTCAGGATTCTGCCACTACACCTCAGATTGATCATGTGCCCTGGCTACGTGACCACAAGGGTATCCCTTTGGCTGATTGTTCACATGACTTTCACCTGGGAGGTTGTGGGGTCAAGACCCTCCCTGGGCCCCTTGTTGTCCCTGCCACAGGAGATTTTGGCTCTTTTCTGGGGAATTTATGGAACATGGACTAGGGGGTGGCAGTATCAGTTTTGCCAGATAAAACCACATCTACTTTACTATAATGGAGTCCCATGCATGACCTTTATCACCCTTCACCCTTTCGCCACAACAAGGCGTCTAATGTTATTGCACACAACTGATATTGTTAGTCGTCTGAGCTTCCTGTCCTCGCCGCTCAGCGCGGGCCTTGTTAAGGCTGGATTTAGATGGTGGCATTTGGGTTTGTGTGGGCTGAACAGTGTTTTCTGGTAAATGACCGTATCAACATGATGATTCCTCTCTCTCCCTCACCCTCCGCCACCTCCTCCTCCTCCTTCTTGCTATCAACTGTCTTGTTTCCATTTCCCACCATAGCTGCGATTCAGCCAGCGATCCATACAGATGTGCCTCCACACACAGACTCCCCCCCCACCCTGCTGCGGCCTATCTAATTGTTATTATATTTTGTCATCTGGAGACTGTTATTTTAGCCAGCTGTAAGGGCTGCATATAAATACCCGCTGACGTTTATTGAATGTCAAAGGCCATTGGGCGGCTGATTGATTTTGACCCCTTTTCAGTGATGTCAGAATGTGATTTGTTGCCACATCATGGCAATCTTAAAAAGCTATTTTCTCCGCCAGTGGAAATACTCACTATTACTGTGAAGGAAAAGCGAGACTTGGGTAACTCTGAAATTAAGATTAATGGGCATTTTACGAAGCCTGCCGGAAACTATGAAGATATTTCTTGGATGCATTTAAAATGGAAAAGAGAATGTCACAGGCAGCAATAATTAATGGATTTTGGGTAAAACTTAGGAGAAAGGGCAAGGCCTTTGTATTTTCAAACATGTGAGGCATGTAATTGGGAGAAAGAGGTAACAGCACATGAAATCATAGTCCTGTGGATTAATGGCCAGATTCCTGATTAGATTTCCACATATCAAAGCTGGGATTTTTCTAGATTTACATCATTTGTGTCAAACAAGCAAAAAAGGAAAATCTAAAAAATTAGAACACAAAACAAAAGAAATCAGACACCAATGCAGAAATAAACCCGTGTCTCTGTTTGGAGGAAGAGTGAAAAATGTAAAAGAAACTCAACCAAACGCAGCAGTTAAAGTGAATTACACCAATATATGTAGCCTACGTGCATGGGAACATCACAACCATAGCAATTAAATCTACCATGTGATATGCAGGAACAAAAATGGATTATTATGGGGAAAAAGCATTTTTTTAAGGTTACTAACTTTTAAAGACACCTATAGAAGAGTGGTACTCTGATGGTAATGAAGTGGGGGAATCAGTTGTTAGGAGCAGAGCTCTGTAAATGCTTCAATGTATGTTTATGCTAATGTAAAACCCGGTAATGGAAAATAGCTGAAGAAATAGCGTCAAACTTTTGCAAAGGCTGTTAATTCTCTGTTTTGTCAGGTATTTGACTTGTTCAGGCTGCAGGACACCGTTGTACATGATCTGTTTGTTTTACTGACTGAAGGGTTTTTCTACTCTAGTAACAATATTGCCCTGATAAGTAAAAATAACACTGCATTTCACAACATCTCCCAAATTAGTCATAAACTCTCAGAAACAACTCAGTTCCTTTTTCTAAGTCAGTAGAATTATAACAAACATTGTGTCCCATTAAAGGGGAAGTTCGGTATTTTTCAACCTGTACCTATGTTGTATGCTATACCATCATTTACTAACCCAGACAGTTGTGGCGCAACTTGAATTCCTTCAGACGATATTTATATTTACACGCGATCAGCATATATCCATATTATGGGAGCGTTCGGGGTAAGAGCCGCTCGGCCTCTAAATAAGACATTATCTGCCACAAAACTTCATTTTACCAATGTGTTGTCAGCAAATGCTAGTCTGACCCCTCTGTGATCTGGAAGCAGCTTGTACCAAACTTCTCCTTTAAAAATATCGAAATACAAGCTGAAATTGAATTTAGTATCAGTTTGTTCACCAATATTTACTGCAGTTTTGCTGTTTGGAATAAAACCCAATGTTTCCTCTGTCATGACAACATGTCTTTTACTCTGCTTTCTGTGATCCGCCTCAATACGAACACGCTGCCATCAGTGGACGAACGGTGTCAACCACCTCAGTGTCAAACAGTATCAATCTTCATGAAGTAAATCTGGGTTTTTTCCCCCTACTTCTAAACTTTTCCACTCTATTCTTAACATTCTCATGCTTGGGACTCCTGAGGTGGAAAGGTGTATTTTTTCTTGCTTGTTTTAGCCCTTCAACAGCAACCTGATATCATATTTCATACCTGAGGAAAGTTATGTAGTCTTATCAAATTGCTTAAAGCCGAGCAGGATATTTTTTCTCCCTCTTTATTTGTTTTAGCTAATGTTTCATTCATCATTACTGCACACTGTCCAGCTAAATTTTCTCTCTGATAGCCGACCCATCCTCTAATCCAAGGAATGTTCTGTCACGACTTCACACACCTTTCAGCTTCTTGACTTTGAAAATATCATTAAGGCCAATCAATTGTGCAGCTCACTGTAAAACATGCGACTCCACATGACAAACTCGAGCGTGCCATTACCTTCTAACACCCGCCCACGTTATCACTTCTTCCTGTGGACGGCAATGAAAGGGGAAGACCAAGGCCTTGTCCACACGTAGCCGGGTATCTGTAAAAACGAAGATATTTTCCTACGGTTTGGCCTGTCATCCACACGTAAACGCAGATTTG
>JBBDHI010000005.1:11082444-11097746 GCA_037177115.1 Craterocephalus stercusmuscarum | reverse complement strand
GCTACATAAATAAATTATATGGATGTCTGTTTCTAATGCTGCTGTTGTATTCTAAAGATATGTGAAAATGTCTTTATTTTTGACAATAGGCCACTAGGTATGCTTCATACCAAAAGAAAACTACAGCTGTCACTGAATCCACTCCATAAAAGGAATAAAGGTTTGAGTGTGGCCCTCTCTCATTTCTTTTTTTCTACTCTTAATGAATTCAGCTTTGCCGAGAGCAACTGAAGAAGTTGTTTGTTCAGAGTCAACCGCCCCGTTTCGCTCATCTCTCCACAAATTCAATTTATATTTGAAAAGCATTCTCGCTGTTGTGTATTTGTCAAAACATCAGCAGCAGTTTTAATAGTCCAGCTGGGGAGGTTTTTGGCACGTAGTTTTGAAGCTTTGGAGGTTGTTTCCCTGAAGAAAATCAGATCAAACATTGTGACCGTCTCCCACACACACCTTATGTATTAATTCTTTTGAACTGTCATGACAACAGAGGCCTGGCAACAATATTCTATTTTATGCCATTCTAGTCTGGTTTACAGTAGGTGTGGATCTTTTTAAAATGACAATTGGTTTCAACACCCTGAACCCCTAGTGAATCGTCAGACTTTTTATTCCTTTGAATTCTTATAACACAAAAAATAGCAGCTTTTGTTAAAATGGGAACAGCAGTAAATAGGTGTACAGACACAACATTAAACAAAGCAGGATTGAAGTCTTTAATGCAGCGAGCTCACAGTGTGGGAGTAGCTTGTTATGGAAAGCTTTAAGGAGGACAATTTCTAAAGTGAGAGAAGTAATGCCACAGACATTTGTGGCCACGCTGTCTTAGCTCTGGGTAGGCAATGCTGAGAGTGCAAAAGAGACAAAGTGTTTAAGGACTGCTGGAGGTTGCATTTTTTCCCTTCTTTTTTCTTGGATCCAGTGCAAATAAAGCTGCTACTGTACATTCACCCAAGTAACTGTTTATCAGCATTTTCTGGCTTTCTGGCGACATCGGATGAAGAAAGTCTTGATAGAGAAAAAGACAGTGAATAATAAGAGGGATAGTGAAGAGTGAAACATCAGCAGTGGTTTTGATTCACTTATTGATCTTGGTCGACAGACACTCCCTCTCATCCTTGACAGACTCTTTCTCCCCTCACTACAAAATCCAATTTTTTGCTCTCGTCAGCAGAAAAGGGGAGGAAAAACATGGCTTTAAGTTGACCATGAGCTCAACCCTGGGTCATGTGAAGAATTTTGTTGATTGTAGACTGAAAATAATGAGATATGAGATTGAAGAGGGAAAAAGAATTGGGTAAGATACTGAGGTTTATTAATGATTTTTTTATTTTAACAAAATCAATTGAGGTATTTACATTCGTATGATGTAGAAATGTGCTTTTCAAACATTTTCTGGCATTCCCCCCTGCAGAAACTGTAACTCATGTCCAATGATAGGAAAACAGACAGACAAAAGATATTTGTTGAATATTATTAAGCACGGGGGCTTCATTTGCTAGCATACCTTACTTGCCAGACAATTTCACTTTTCCTCTTTTGGGTCCTTCTTTTGTTCTTCGTCATTTTGTTTGTATCTAGAAATGATGTCACCACAATTCCCAGTATTACCATACAGTATCAGTATTTATCACAGTCATAGTAAGTGAGTTCTAAGGATTCTATTGATATTGTGCACACACACATTAGATTGCATGCAGCCAATGAAATTAAAGTGATACTGTGCAGCTTTTGGCCACTAGGGGGAGCTGAACCTCTAATTTCCCACAGGCCGCACTGCGTTGTCATAAAAATAAAAAGTTTACGTCCTGACCCTGACCTGTTCATGTCCTGTCTTTTCAACTGATATAATTGATTTGGTTCTTTCATTTCTTCCTAATGTGACTGGCTGTTCTTACTGTTGCCGCTTGGTTTAAAGAGCTGGTGCCGTCCTGTGCCAGGCATTAGTGCTAATGGTGTTTGTTTCCTCAGTCAGAATGTCAGTAGCAAAGAGAAGAACTCCTGAGTTATTTTGGAGTGACACAATGTTGAAGATTCAGATTTTCTGTCCGCTCTAAATGATATGGTATTGCAAATAAACTTATATCAACTCGTAGGCTCCCTCTAATGTCAAAATCAAACCTATATGTTCTTGCTGATCTTTGTACCTTACCTTATTTGTTGAGTATAATGAATTCATTAATCAAAAACACATAAATGATGAAATGTAACTTTTGAGCTGTTTTTGAAATGATCATAGGTCATGGCTGTAACTCACATAATCATGAATACTTTTGGCCTCATTTTGAATGATTCCCTGTTCTAGCATAACTGACTGAGTTAAATAGGTCATTAAGTGCGTAAGTGCAGCTTAGGCTGACTGCAGCTGTCTGGATGGTCGTAACAAATTACCATGGTGCTTTAGGGATGTATAAAAATACTGCAGATACTGTCAGGTTGGACACGTTTTACCAGTACAAGTTGGTTCAGAACAGATGCTCATCTTTTACAAATACTTGCTTTGTTAACACAAGAGAGAGACATTTTCTTTGTCTCTTTTACTGAGAGCTCTGAACTTATGAATACTATGAAATCATATAGTGTGGGACAGAAATCTAAAAGTTTAAAAATATGTTATTTAACTGCATTACAGTATGTCATTCTAGTAAAGCTATGCCAGTAATGTTAAAAATAAAGTACAACACATGCAAGATACATAATTAGTGTATGGTAGATATTAATCCTGAAAAATAAAAATGCTTAAGCCTTCTTCCTTCATGGTGAGCTAATGTAATCATCTGAATCAGGTAAGAATGAAAATGTACATTTATAAAGCCTGTCCCGACCGATTGCATGCATGCCCACCACATCCTCTGTCACTTTGGTCTCTTGAACTGCCAGTCTGCTGTGAACTAAACAGAACTCATCAATTCACTGACAAATATCTCAGACATTCAGGTCCTAGCCCTCTGGGAGGCAATATAGCTGAGTTTGCCTCTGAAATGGACATGCTGCTCTCTGACATACCTGTTGATGGCTCACCATTAATTGTCATGGGTGACATAAATCTTTGTCTTGGCAAATCACAGGCAAATGTCTTCCTGGATTTCATCTATTCTTTCAATCTCAAACTGGTCTAACTCCTCCAACTCACAAAGCTGGCAATACTCTTGACTTGGCACTGACCAGGAACTGCTCCCACACCCGACCTGTCAGTCCCCCCACTACACCTTTCAAACCACTTCCTGGTTCAATTCTTTGTCGTCCTTCCTCATATCACTCAATCAGCTCCAAAAATAGTTTCCTACCACAGAAACCTGAGATCTCGCAGTCCTAAACAGCTGTCTGACAAGGTTTACTCTGCCCTCCCTTCCCACTCAGACCTCTCCTTACTGCCTGTTAATGAGGCTACAGAAACACTCTGCTCCTATCTTGCCTCCTCTCTGGACGAACTCTATTTTCTGGTGTCAAAACCAGCTAGACAGTATCTTCCCAGTTCATGGCTGTCTGAAGTTTTAAGGGACCACAGAGCAGGACTCAGGGCAACAGAAAGAAAGTGATGCAAATCAAAACAGCACACTGACTTGTCCAAATACCTGCAAAATCTCCATCTACTGTAAGGCTGCCAATATAGCTTTTTATTAGAACAAGACCCACAATGCGAAGGCCCTCCCTCCCTTCACGTACAGCCAGCCGCACTCCCGTGAAGGGAAATGGCGGAAGTTGGAAGCGTTCATTTGAAGATGACCGGGAATGTTCTACTGCACCTGTTTCGATCTGACTGCGCTCCTCGTTTTGTTTACATAAAAGCTGAATGTGGAAAATATCCTCTCGGATGGTGTGGAGGTGGAGGGGATGTGCAGGACACCAGCACATACAATTTATGCACACTTTGTTCGAATGGTACAGAAATCTGACCCCCGATGTATCCAAACATCTCCACCGGTCTTTGATAAGGGCGAGCCGCTCCACAACAGAGCGCGCTGCGCCAGAGCTGCAGATGCGGCGGGGTTGCAGCGTGTCGGTCCAGTTCAGCACATAAGAGCGCTGCTCTTGGGAATCTAATTTGGCATATCAGCCAGTCATTGTGGCCCAGTAAATTGTTAGTCCCTAAAAATATGTTCTTTTTATTTTAGTCATTTGCATAATACTCCAGCAGCGCATGCAGTGTCTCCATCTGGAGCATTACGCACGGGAGTGGCAGCATTAAGTTTTCAGCAGTCAGACTGGCAAACTGACTTTGTCAATCAGTGGAAAAGGCTACCACAGTTGTGCCAATGCCACAGCTGAGGGTCCTGTCACTGTGACCATGCGTCATGGCTACTTGGTCGCAGACACATCTCTTGGCTGAACAATCAGCGCGTGTGGCTCTGAGATCTAAACCCCGCCTGGGTCATTTTCCGACGATTCAACTGGGAGACTGTCAGTCGAATCACAGTCCTCCAAATCAAATCAACGAATCGTCGAGTATTAGGGGTCACCCCTAGCCAAATTAATGTCAAACATACTCAAGCAGCATTTATAAATTTAAAATGTAGAGTAATTGGTTACCTCTGGCTTCATGTGGGCGTCAGAAGGTCACCTTTTTTTAAACAAATGTAATTATGAGCAAAAACCATTGATAATAATACAGTGGGTTATGCCCTTTATTAGTTTATGAAATGTGTGCCACCTTTTTCATCTCTGATAGTCCTAATCAAAAACTATCATTTAAACTACAACCTTGGTTTTGTCATTGCCAATATGTCACACTTAGCAACACAAGTCCTTTGGAAAATGTCACAAAGGATTTTTTTCCATTGTTTTAATCTGACAAAAACACTTATGAAACACTTCTGGGAATCCCTGAATACACTTAAGAGGTCCCAGGATGCCTCACTGCATTTCAAGTTGAAGTCGTGACTCATGACCACCGTTGTATTTCTTTCTTTATAAGCATACCCTCTTTCTCCTTTGTCCTCTCTGCACTATTCAACAGTTTAGCTTAAAAATAATAATACCCTGCAGGATGATGATTTGATTGCCACTTTTCCCACTTGGTTTTCTTTTATGCAGGACATCAATTTAGAAAGGACCATCCAAACAAGCAGGGGACAATTTAACCTTTGGTGATGTTGTCGACAAATAACACTGCAAAATAGTGTGTCTAAGAATACAATTTTGCAGAGAGGATCTTTTTTTTTTGGTCATGTCATGCTGTCAGAGCCATTGCAAATGAAATTCACAAGTTAAAAGAGAGAAAGTTTCACGATCAGTAGTGTGTTTCAAATTGTCTAAATGACACATCGTATTCATTCAGGGATTGTTCTAATTGATTAGGACCTGGGGTAACATGCTTTCCTGAACAACATCAAAATGTTAATATGAATTAATACATTACACAAGTAATGGTTCAGTTTTTTTCCCCACACATACCTATATGACCAAATATTTCAAGATATCTGTATGAAGTGGCAACCATTTATCATTCTTTCTTTTGTAGGATCGATTGTAAATGACCCTCAGAAGTTAATCCAAAAATCAGAATATGTGATTGCGGTCAAACATCTTTGTCTCATACACTCTAGGACAAAAGCAGAGGAGGAAGATTGTGCCATCATCAAGTCATCTCCATGCAGGCAGATGAAACTGATGCAGGTGATTCAAATCAACTACCCCAATGAACTAACCTGCGCTGAATGGAATCACCTGCTTCAGTGGCTGGGCAGAAAAAATTCATGGCATGGAGATGACCTGATGATGGCACAATCTCCCACCTCTGCAAAAAAGTGCTCAAAAATTGATCCAGATGCAGGAAATAAATTGCTTATAATTTGATGTGAGAGGTCTTTGATGAATTGCCATACCTGATTAAATTGAGAATAGACATACCAATTATATAAATTATATACCCTAAAAATGAAGTAGAGCTTCTACTCTAGGCCAACAAAAACAATTGGCTATATAACCCTACTGTCCTTAGTCTTAGTATTGGATTTGTAATCTCCTTAAACTTCTGATTCTTCTACCTGTTTGTTTACTTGAGTGACCTTTCAGTGAACAAATGTCCAGACTGGCATAAAATTTGCTGCTTACATTCACTCTGCCTTCACACATCCACCTATTGATTATGGCAACCTTGTGTCCTTCTCTCTGGTGCAACTTTAACTTTCCCACAAAACAGTTGATAGCCAAACTAGCACGGCTTCTGTTGTGCTTCCAAGCAAAGGAGGGAAAAACTATTGATTTTTCTCAAAAGGAACTACAATACCACACTTGTATTCCCCAACTCATATTTTCTGTGTGCAGTCATGCTTAGAAAAGGAGAAACCAATTGGAGACCCATTGTTCTCTGCTCCACAGCCATGATCAAAACGGCCTCCTGATGTGTATCTTCTGACCTCTTAAGTAATGAATGGGCAGTATTTTTGCTATTGTGACAGTGTGTGGGTCCTGTCACTGTGTGCCTCCGACTGATCATGTGCCCTGGCTACTTGGCCACAGGGATATCCCTTTGGCTGACTGGTCAGCGTGCACCTGGGAGGATGTGGGATCAATCCCCGCCCGGGCCCTCTGTCATCCTGCCACACTATGATATTTGGACACCATGCCCATCTACTCAGTGCTATGATGTCTGTGAAAATAATAGTCAGCAGGGGACATTATTAGTGCTTTGTGCTGGTCTGCTCTCTACATTTGGTTTAGTGGAATGACTGAATAACGTTAACAACTGCAGTGCACTCCTGGTTATAAAGTTCATAAACACATTCATTTGTGCTGATCCTCAGCTTCCTACATATACAAACTACAGACATAAGGCCTTCTCAAACATGATCATTGCATTTGAAAATGAGGACACTGGTGCTTTTTGCAAACAAACAAGTGTTCCTTTTTGAAAAGACTGGGCAATATTTTCCATGTAGAAAGTCATATACATATATATTGTGCTATAATTGTGCCATTATAAATGTATAATTTTATAATAGTATAGTAGTAAATTTTGTCTAACCTTACCAATACCTTGGTAAGCGTTCTTCATTTTGTTTCAAATAATCCATCAACTCCCAATCTATTTATATATAAATACGCTACCAGTCGCTACTATTTTGCAATCAATAAAACTGATTTAAATAAGAAACTCAATGATTATTTTTAACTTTTTTTAACTGGGGAAAAAGGTACTTTTTTTTACAGTAGTTTCAAACAATATACAGTCTGTTTCCAAATAAAACAATTACTTAAATATTTCTTAATAACCTTAACCTGAAAAAGTCCATCAAGTAAGAAACAGGCTATACGTATTGTATATGGTACCCCGCCGCAATCACTAACTAGTGGAAATAATTCTATTTAGCAAGAAAATACTTTAAAAGGTACTGCAATGTTTTTAAAGAAATCAAAACAACAATAAAAAAAGGATGGGTACAGAAATAATGTGGTCATGAGTCAATCCTGATATGCTCTGCAACATGCAAATAAGAACATGAATGGAATATTCAGAGAGCCATTCATTCACAAATCGTGATCAAAATATCCTCCCATTTAGAATCAGATAAATGGTCAGAATGTTGTTGTGCTCATAAACATAACCATCATCATAATTGTCTGGACGTGGTCCATAAACTAGAACAAGAAGTTTGGTGTGGAAAGACTGGGCTTTAGGAGACAGGGCAGACATCTTCAGAGCAGTGAGCTGCTGAAAAAGCTGCTGAAAAACATCTGACATGTATTTCAGTTTGGCAGGCAACTAAAGGTTTTTACAAACATGAAATCCATGGACAGAAACCAACCTTTGCCACAGCTTTTCAGTCGTATGAACAAATTGCAGAGTAAAAGACCTTTAAATATCATGAGCCAATATTTTATTCAGTACAGTACATACAAACCCTAATGCCATGAGACCAGTAGAAAGCATAGCAGGTTACAACATGTGCATAAAACTGTAAGATTTCTCAGTTTAAACATCTGTTATGTTGAATAAAATATTGGCTTATGTGATTTATAAGTCTTTTAGTTCTAGTTTTCTTCAGATTTTGAGAATGCCCTGACATTTCTGGAATTCAGGTTGTAATATCTGATGGTAAGAAATCCAGATATATTAACAGAATATAGACAGAGTCTTTGGTATCTGTTATAATAAAATGGGAAAAGCTATCCCTTTCCTTATTATGGAAAATACATTTTGAAAGCCTAAAGATAAAGATAAGAAATCCTAAAATATGTCTCCATTTAATGATGATTAAAGGAAGCACACATTATTTTATCTGCTTTTGTACAGGATTCATTTTTAAACATGAATCAATTAAGTAAAGCTTAATTGAAAAAATGGATCTCGTAGCAAAAAAACCTCGGTGTCTCTCTTGAGAACGATTTTAATTAAAAAAACATGCAAACATTAAAAATGTCTTTATTGTGAGCCAGTTATAGAGGAAAGGACTTGTGTAATTTAATGTGAGAATCAATATGTAATTGACAACATTCTAAGACAGATATTTCCCCTGGAGGGGTATATTAAGACTGTAAGCTATGACTTAGTGAAGAGGTCCTGTTTGTTTTTCATTCTTCCACTGTTCCTCTCCTCTGGCTTTTCAGCATTGATTCCATCCCATCATTCATTATTTTACATTCATCTCGAGCTAGTGTGTGAGAGATGCCATCTATGTGTATTCCTTTGCATGCTGTATTAGTTTTAGATTGCAGATGGTGTCAGACAGTACACCATGTTAATATTCAGCACTGACAGATTCATTTTCCAAAACCAAGTCCTTTTATTGAAAAAGGGTAGTTTTAACATATTGCTCAGTGTGATACATCTATGGGAATTTAACAGGGAAAAAGAACCAGAGATGAAAAAAAGAAAATCAACAATTTCTCCTTCGACAGCTGGTGGGATTAATCTCCACCCTTGTAAGGCTGGGAAAGGCATAAACTTCCAAAATCAAAGTCCTGCAGGTGCAAAATTGAATCTTAAATGTAAATTGATTTGAAGATCAAACATTCTCCAGACCCTCTATCATTTTAATCAGGCAAAGTCGAGACACTGGTAGACTAGAGAGGTGCTTGAAATTCTGAATTCACCAAATGCATCTGCCAACCTTGATTAAAGGTGTATATGTGTGCGCAAGTTTGGAGGGGGATGAGCTGCTGGTGTCACACACTTGGGACAGGTTGGTGAGTGTGATAGCTACAGATTGCTGTATTTTGGCCTGTAGGTGTAGCCATGTAAAGCCTTGGGGAGGTCAACAAAGTTAAGTCTGGAACTGTTGTGGGTGATTGTGGATCATTTCAGTGGCTTAAAATTACACTGTAGAGGAACTACATTAACCTTCACGCATGAATTCAGATGGAATGTGCAGCATATATAAAGAGGCAAATGGCCATAAGATGTATAACCTTTAAAGAGACAGCGTACCTAATTGTCAGTCTGATCATACATGAACTATTAGTGAGGATGTACCTAATTTACCTGCCAAAGTAAAGTTGTATTTAGTATATGTTCCTTTCAACTTTTACTCACTGTTCTGACAACATTCTACTCATTAAAATGCCAAATATAGGGGAAAGAAAATCTTGAAACCTTGATTTAGGTTAAAGAAAATTTTTAAAAATTTATTCTACACAATGGAGAATTTTAAAGTGATGCACAGTCTTTGCAGCTCACCACTCTCTGAGTTGGCAGTTGCTGTACAAACAGCAGATAGTTTGGACCCCTTTGTCCTTTTCATCCATCTGTCCTCATTTTCAAATGTACTTTCAGAGATTTCTTTGTCTGTCTTCCCTCTTGCAATGGACTCAGGTTCAAATAGAAGAGACTGAACAGAAAATATTGAGACAACTGTTATATAGAGGACGAACATATCACAGGGAATTATACCAATATCATTCCAGTCCTTTTGATCTATAATGTTCATGTTCCAGCGCCTACTCTCAGGACTTGAACCTAGGTCCTCCAGTCACAAGTCAATTACTATTTAAAAAATATGGCATCACAACAAACCTTCCAGGAGGGCACAATTTACCAGAGTTCTCAGATCTGCACGCGAAGAACACAGTTTTACATGAAGCAAGGTGGTGGCACCATCATGCTGTGGCTTTTTGCCCCTCTCCTTTTTTTAAAATCGGAATTTTGTCGGATAGTGCTGAACACAGGGAATTTCTCAAGGAAGGACTGTTTGAGTTTTCCAGATTCCAGACTGAAATGAAGGTTCGCCTTCCAGCAGGACAAAGACTGTAGTGTTCTGCTAAAGCAAAGCTCAAGTGGTTTAAGAGAAAACATTTACATATGGTTAGATCTCAGTCCAACTGATAATGTAATGTAAAGTTTCCTGAACATCAGCAGAACCCATCCAAGATGAAGGAGGCTTGGAGGTGAATCAATGCTCTCATAATTTTTCTTTTCTTTGCAGACAAACAAACTTTTCCAATTTGGTGTCTGATTTAGCTCTAGCATCATACTCTATCTTAAATATATAGCATAGTTTTCAATAGAAGCCACTCGACTTTGTTTTATACCTAAATTATTATTTAACAGGGAGCCATCCGATTGGGCTTAGTATTATTCTGTAGCATAACACAACAATCTTGAAGACAAAGCTTTAAACGATGCATTGGCAAATTCAAACAAAATATATAGACTGAAAATCTTTAAATGGATTATTATACTATTTTTCCATTAAGTAGCTTGGAAGAAGTAAAATAAATCCTGAAAAGATAATGAGGTCAAATCCGCTCAGGTGATGGGCTCTTCCACATTTGTGATGTGGTTCATGTATAAAACCAGGCTCTGACTCAAAGATGCAAGCTGATATAATTTATCTGATATCCAGGATCAAAACTCTAACACGCGTGCTCTGATATGTACGCAAGTGGACTTCACACAGCCTTTCCTGAACACTCCTTTGGTCTTCTGAGAATGCCTCATCTTCTGTTGCAAATCTCTTTTGCCCCTCTCATGTTGCCTCACCCCATTTGTATTCTTGCTGATTCTGACTTTCTTTTTTGTTTCCTAACCCTGTGCATGGGTGTTCTGTGTTCTCACTGAACTCATTATAAAGGCCTAAATGAAAGAATGCAAAAGGTGTTGGTAGACTGAAGCACAGCCTCTCATCAATGATACGCCCAGCTAATTACCCTGCTTGGCTAGTATCACTTTTCATTTTTTTTCTCCATCCTTTTACCCAAGAACAGATTAAACACTTGGGAATGACCTGCCCTAGATTTCATGCTACATTGAACTCTCTACAAATTAGAAGAGGGTCATCTTCGGACAGCTAATTGCAAGGAGCATATGCTGTATCAACCCATAATCAAGATTAAATCACATGGTTTTAATTTAAATTGGCTTCTTTTAAGATCAACCAAAAAAAACACAATACATTTTTTGGTTCAAAATTGCAACTTCAATTTCAGTTTATGAGCATAGATAAATTGCGTATTATTCAGCTGTTAGACCAGTAACAGGCTTGTCAAAGCCTAATCAAAATGAGACTGCAATTTGAAAAGCGAAAGGAAATTTATCTGTCAAAATTTTCAGCTGACACTCTCATTATTCCATTTGACAAAACAAAGAATAATTAATCACATTTTCAGTCGCTCATGATTCTCACTGCTTTAGCAAATCATTTCACAAAGAGGATCTTGAAAGATACTGTTGACAAAATGAATAGATGAGCCGTTATTGGTTTCATGGGACTGGCAGATGCTTTCAGAATCAAAGTACACTGTAAGAGCTCAACAGAATTTGAGAGGGGAGAAAGAAAACAATGCAAATATGCCAGACCAAAAGACAGCTTCCCTTTCAAGTCTCCCATTGTGCAGAGAATACAATTGATTCATTGTGTGAACTGTGGGCTCAAATACTTTGTGCATAACAAAAGCAGTCTGTTCTTATAAAGCTTCCCCCCCAAGATACAGCAACATTTCCAGCAAATACAAATAATTACAATCTTCCAGGTTCCCGTGTGAGTCAGTGGTAAAGAAGCACAAACAAAGTTCACTGTCACCAGATAACATCGATTTCCACCCGGCATGAGGTGTATTGGTGGAGCTATCAATAGCAAAAGCAAAGGCCCCACTTCACTGAGCACTGCGTGACCCCACTGAAACATCCACACTTATCAGTCTCACAGGTTTGAGAGACGTGACCTCTTTTTGTAAAACACAATGCTTATACTCAAAAAGCTCTGCCATTCACGCTGGCCTTTAAGTGGCCTTTAACTCCTTTTCTTATTTCCTTCGGAGAATACTTGGAAATAAATTCGCCCAAGTCATGGTTGTACACAGATGGGTGGCAGTTTATCCTCTGGAGAGGTATTTCAGCCCAGAGAGTGAATGTTTGGGACAATAATCAGGTGAGATGAGGCGAGGGATGGGGGATGCGACACCAAAGCCAAGTGAAAGACAAGTCAGAGAATGAAGATTCACTGTAAATAAACCCTTCTCCTCTTAGTGCTCGATATCTCACTAATAATAATTAGCCCTGTGATCGTATGCTTGATTATGATTAAATATCCGAGCTGGCGCCTCTGAGGCTTGTGCAAGCTCGCTTCTAACAGTGCAAATGTCAACAGCAGTGGCTGTTGGTGTAAAGTAATGCAGGGAAGTAAATGCATGGAACTTTATATTTACATCCATGTCAGCACAGGTGATAGTCATGCAGGTGGTCCAGCAAACACTTATCTCTACCCATTCTCTGACCTCAATTTCTAACCACAGCTCAGATTTTTCTTTGCCTGTGGGCAGCTGCTTATCAGTGTTTCCTGAACCAGAAGGGAGATAACTTGAGTGGATATAAAAACAGGAGAGGAGGGGCACTTCACATGCAAATTTAATGAGGAAGACTCATGGAGTGACACTATAGGGGTCTTCTACGAAGTGAGATTAATAGGTTAGCGAGGTAAGCTGAACCTAAAGCCAGGGCTTTTAAGGTCACAAAGTCACTTCTCTTTTATGCTGCCCTGGTTGCTATGGTAACCTATTCTGCTCAACTTACATCAGGAGTGTCCAGCTCCGGTCCTGCAGGACACATTCCTGCAGGTTTTCGATGTTTCATTTAGGGATGTTCCGATACTATTTTTTCTGTGTGATACCGATTCTTGGGGTTAAGGTATCTGCCTATGCCCTGTTTGGATAAAATACCTCTGTTATTTTGAGAAGAGCTCAATTCAATTTATAATTTCAATTTCAATTATATTATTGTTGCTATTATCCAATGGCCTATCATAAGTTAAACTATAAAACATGAATTTAAACATGAAAACAGCTGCTGTGATTTGTTGAGTTTTGTCCTTTAACCCTATCAAATTGGATCCAGTCACTGGTGACCTTTTTAGAAATACAGTTAATCTTTGACCGTTCATGGTAATGTAATTCTGAAAGATTGTGAAAGCTGAGAAGTGCAGTTTTGCGCGGACATACTGCACATTACAGTAGTGACAGTAGTAGTGCCGTAAGGGCAACAAACTCTTTGTGTGCTTTCGAGTGAATTTACCAGCATTCATGCCACCCCAGGAAACATCAGTCCTGCATATTAGGTATGATGCTGTTTTGCTAGTGAGATTTTATAATGAGTAATGACACCAAATTGCTGACATTGCTGAATGTTAGCACAACAGTGACACAGCTGCTTCTCCACCTACCAACTCACTACAATTGTCACATAAGATTGCATAACCCTGCATCTGTGTGTGGTAGTGTTGTTCAATTGCTTTTTAGAAATAGTGACTCAGTACCTTTAGCCATCTAGACAGGGTCAGTTTAAACTTGCTGAAGTTTAAACAAAGCATCAACATGCAGATTGATGGGCATTTAAATGACTTTGCCTGAGGCTTGATTGACTGGGCCTGAAGGGCTGTTCTGAGTCTTCTAAAAATGTCTGATCTAGAAGGTTTTCATCAACAACTATCTCAAAGATTTTACAAAGAATGGTGCTTAAAGGGAAAATGTCCAGTGGGGGAGCAGTGTCTGGACTAAATTGCATTGTTGATGCAGCGGAACGTTGGCAGACTGGTTGGAAATGATTGGAAGGTAACAGTATCTCAAATGCGCACTGAATACAACCAAGGCATGCAGAACATTTTATCTGGGTGCACAAGAATACAACATGGATGTCTAAGAAAAGGAAACTGAGGCTTCAGTTCACTCTGGCTCACCAAAATTGGACAATAAAAGATCAGAAAAAGAAACTTTGCCTTGTCTGAGTATTAAAAAGTGGAAGTGGCGACGTTGCTGTCCAATGTGTTAATAAATGCACTCACCACTACACAGACCTGCTTATCTTTTCATTGCTGGAGTTTTTATTGTGGTTTATGCTCCTCGATGTGCCACCAAGTCCCTCCGAGGGAAAATATTTACAGAGATACAAGTCATACAGAGTAACTGCTGACTATAGCTCAGCTTCCAAACAAAACCCAGCCGCCCTCATCTACACTACTCACAAATCTCAGCTTCTGTCTCCATCCACCTCCGTGCTAGCAAGGCTCCCTTAATCAAGCTAACCTCTTCCCACTTAGCTATACACCCATCAGTCTCAAACATTGACATTCCTCACCATTGCATAATCATAACACATCACCATGACAACAACAACAACAATAATAATATGATCAGTCTGTTATCCATTCTCTAGACTTCACGGACAAATGTAGCACCCAAACAATAATCACATCACATAATCACACAGTGCTATCAGGGTGTACCCCTAACAGTCTGTGGACCAGCTGTAGGCTCAGAAAGAAGAGTGATGGGGCCATGCCATCACGCTGAGTCCCTGTTTCACTTTCAGCTGTAAAAATCCAGATTGTAGGGTCGGAATTTGGCAAAAAAACAACATAAATCATGGACCCACCCTGCCTTGTGTCAACCGTTCAGGCTAACAGTGGAGGTGTGGGGTATTGGGATCATTTTCTTGAAATATTTTGGTCCCCTTAGTACCTACTGATCATTGTTTAAATGCCACTGCCTGCCTGTGTATTGTTACTGGCCATGTCCATCCCTTTAAGATCACAGCACTACCACCCTCTGATGGTTACTTCAAGTAGAATAAAACATGTGACAAAGCTCAAATATCTCAAACTAGTTTATTGAGCATGAAAATAACAAACAAAACCTGGCAACCATCTAAAAACGTCTTGTTTCCCCTCCTGCTTCCCAGTTGTAAAAAAAGGTGCTTCATTACTTGACAATGAATCAATAAAGGTGATTGCTGCAGTACTTTTGTAGTCATGCCTACAATAGAGTGATATTAAAGTGGACATATCATGCTTTTAAATCCTTCCTTTTCACAAGTGAATCATTCATTTATGGGTTGTATAAAGTAAAACTGCAATCCTTTGGTCTGAAATCGTTGT
>JBBDHI010000005.1:11025020-11038478 GCA_037177115.1 Craterocephalus stercusmuscarum | reverse complement strand
AAAGGACAGGGGTGGGGAAAGGTGTAATTGGAGCAAAGGGGGAAGATTTTAGGTCTAGGCGTGGGTTAGGGGTTGAACACTAAGTGCGAAATTCTGGCGTCTGTGAACGCCGCTCTATGGCTTTCTTTTGTTCTTTCTCTTTATTTTTATTATACCCCGGATGTGCATTCCAGCTGCGTCGTTGTTTTGTTCCAACCACCACGGTTTTGTCAACTCATACCTGGAGCACCAGGGATGATGTCTGACAAAGCGGGCCGCAGCGTCTGACATGATCCCAGACGTAGGCAGCGCTGCAGCGGCACGACGCCCACATATTTTTTGAACTATGAACTTAGTTAAAAAAATTGAAATATGAACTGAACTAGCTCATGTAGAAAATTAGTAAACTGAACTTTGAACTAGTTCATGTACAAAAAGAACTTTCAACACTGTTGATTTCATTAGTGGCTTTAATGATTATGGTGACAGTAGGTGACAGTAGACAGACAGTGGTGATCACTTGAGCTGTGTCTATCCATGCCTGGAACCATCAATGTTCTTAAAAGATGAAAGTAAGTAGCAGTCTCCAAATAAAGCAAAGTCGTATCTGCTGCCTTCATGTGGTGTGGGAAAGATGATCCTTTCCTCCTCTAAAGTGGAAATTACCAGTGCATTGTGTTAAAGTGCTATTCATGTTGTTGTGAAGAGAAACATGGTGGACCCACAGATTATCCTGACCTGCTACATGGGCAAAACGGTTATAGAACTTCTAATTCATCTGCCACAGGAAGAAGAGGATGTATCAAAGTATTAATACATTTTAAAACATTTATACCATACACATTTGTTTCGCTGCTCTCCGCCATGTTGAAAGGTCAAAGTTGATCTCATCTCGGCAGCTCGGGTGTCGTAAGATTTTTCAAGTTTTCCAGTGGAAATTACGACATGAGTGGGTGTTCATGTGCAATTTTATCATCGGTCTTTGGTATCAATCATAAATACAATAGCACATGAAGGCAACATTAATGATGAGTTTTGTTATTGTTTGGTTAGCTCAGTTTGTTCTGTAACTATTGTTATCAGTAAAACAAACGCTTAATATTCATCACTCCATCACCTCTGTCACCTACTGTATATTCAGACTGAGACAGAACAAGAACAAAAAGGCTAGAGGCATCTGATGAGGATGTGAATTAGAAGGATTCAGCTGGAATTGATCCTCAAAAATGATCCTCAAGTAAGTCATTTTAAGGAGCTATACCCGATATCACGTCCGGCTAGTTTAGCTAGCGATAGTGGCTAGTTTTTTAGCTTTAACATGACGGTCTTTCTCTGCTAATGGGGTTAACTTTCGGAACGTCCGGATTCTGATCAGCCAGTGAGAGCGTTCCCCTAGGGATCTGGAAGTTACGAACGTTAACCCAATTGGCAAAGAAAGAGCATCACGCCAAAGCTAAAAAACTAGCCGCTATTGCTAACTAAACTGGCCGGACGTGAAATCGGGTATAGCTCCTTTAAACTGTTAAAATTATGTCAACATGTACATTATGGAGATCCAAAACCAGAAACAGAGAAGCGGATGCATATATAGAGAAAGAGACCAAACAGATCCAGAGATGGTAAAAGGAACTCTTTCCAATCATGGATCTGATTAGGATTACAAAGCCACAGGACCAGACAGATGTTGCTGGACAGCTGCCAACAACATCAGTCTTCAGAAAGCAGCACTTCATCCTTTTCTCTGGCAATAATTAGTGTGAAGCCAGCCTAGATAAGTTTCATGTTTATAAGGTGTAAACAAAGAGTTGGATATTTTTTTGCATTTCCATATAATCAGATTTTACTGTGAGCTTTAAAATCTACAGTATATTGAGTAATTCCTCTGTACTGTACATGAAAGTAAAACTTCAGAGTAATATCATATCGGTTGAATTGATCGGTTGAAGGTGACCTACGACAGGTTGCACAGTGGTGTGATCCTTAGTTGCATCACAGCAAAGGTCCCTGGTTTTTGGCTGGGGCCTGTTATGTGACCTTTATGTTCTCCCTGACCATGACTGACTTCCCTCCACTTTCCAAAAAATTCAAACAAAACTTTATTATGTCATTCTATAATGACCCTTAAAGTGAATGTGAGTTAATCCAAATAGCATAAAGCATATAGGTAATGGATAAATGAGCAGACCAATCAGTTATTTAAGGAAGTGGAATTAGGTATGAGGCTGTTTTATTTGAATATTCAGCATTTATATCATTGTATCCAGAAGAACTCAGCCAGAGCATGAGGCCATTGTAACTTCCCTAATGTCCCACGCAGATCTGTGTCTAAAATAACATTTCAGTAGCTAATTTTCTATTCACAGTCACATTTTTTTATCACTACCTACAGCTTTGAGCCCACAGATGTGGTTTGGAACGTAGACTTACTGATAAATTGACAACACACCTCATGATTTAGCTCTCTCTTCAGTACGACAGACAGAATCTCTACAGACGCTGTCCTGCTCAGTCCTACTCGGGAACATGAGGCTCACATACTCAAACCCCTCCATTTGAGTAAGCGACTCACCCCTAACTGTTTTTTTTTAACCATGGCCTCAACATGAACATCCCAGTTCTCAACCCAGATGCGTTTTTTTCCCCATTTTAATACAAAAATCATTAAAAGATATGCTACTGTAGAAATGAGAAAACCCAAGAGACTGAATGACTACGTATACCATGCAATGGCATTTTGCATTACTTCATATGCAACTTTTAAATCCTATACCTATCATGAAACAGTGCGTCAATCTTTTTTTGAAAGGTTGGTTTTCTGCACTTGCCTTCTTGAATTCCACCATGGCAGAGCAGCATTTTTCTGCCTAAGAGCACCTAAAGGGGCAGACAGGTAAGGTCAGACAGCTCTTTTCCTTTCTTCTGATTTCTCCTCCGCTCTATTCACTGCAGTCACACTGACTTTGTCTCTCCTGTATCCATGCCTTGAAGCTTGGGCTGCAGAAGGGAACTGTAAACTAGCCTATTGCTGCCAGAGCTTACTTCAGAGAGCTGGAAGGCTTTGGCTGTCTTAGGTTCTCAGGATCAGAGCAACGAGCAAGGACACTTTATTTCCTGGTGCTAAGGAGGAGAAAAAAGGTAGAGGAGGGGGGAAAGGGTATATGTGCCAGGGTCAAGTGCTGCAAAGAAAGCCAGGCTGTTATCCCAGTAGAGCTTTCCTCTGCTTGCTGTTAGTGTCTTACGCAGCCCACTCTGTCCCCAGGCTTTTTCAGCTTTACAGGTTCTGTTGTGGCAAGGTTTCCAGGATCAGCATTTGAAAGATTTTATAACTGGGAGAACTGGAGCCGGGCTGTTAAACCAGAGATGCACCAGCAATTCATGAGGTGTGAGAGGTCCATTTGTGGAAGCAAAACATGTGGATTGCTTGACCTATCCCGGGAAAATGAACAGACATCACACTTTTGGCGCAAGGCTGCAGAGTGGATTTGGGGGTGTATTTTGTTTTTCAAAAGGACTTGAATCTTCAAAATGAGGAATAATCCTTTTCTCACACCCACAACTTAACGGCTGCGCTTGCCCCGGTCATTTGAAAAACAGAAGGCAAGGTGCTATAATCCTATGCTGAACAGATGCTCTGAAACTGTTCTTGTAAACACCTAAACATTTCACACTTTCAGATAATACTGAGCTCAGGAATTGTACCTCCGGCCTTGCGTGATTACAAAGAGAGTAAAAGAAGGGAAAATAATAGGTGAAAGTGGGGTCTGTTTGTATTTGCACTCTCTGTCTAGCCATCTGCACACCTGCAATGGCAGCCCCTAGTGGAACTGGAGATTACTGCAGATTTGTCAGTGCAAACCAAAGCATTCCTTCTTGCCGACTGCACACAAGCTGCTGGTCTGATATTACATTCGGTATTGACTGGCTTGATCTGAACTCACACAGATGTGGGCCTGGAAATTGGAGCTGAAAGGAGAAATGTGTGGGAGGTGGAGGATGAAGGGAAGTCAGGAGACCAGCAAGGGGGAGAAGAAGTAAAGTATTATCAGCAGGAAGGACGGTAGGGAGGAAGTGAATAACATATAATTCACTCAGTGTGTTTTGGCCGGTTTTACAGTCCAACTGGGAGGTGATCACATCAATGGAAAGCAAATAGCTCTTTTTTATTATTACAATATGCAACACATACAGATACTAGTGTTCATGCAGTAGTGTTCTGTCTTCATGGCTGGTAACCATAATTATTGTGTATAATCTCAAACTTAATGTTGCTTTCACCATATTTAGTTTGAACAGAGTACACAAAGTTTTTCCTAAACATTTAAAAAAATATTCCATCAACAAATATAATTGTTAATGTGAACTATTTGTTGCAGACAGGAGTAAAGAGGAAAGATGAGAGGCTGAGCCTTAGGTCTGAGTTCTTAGTACTGGTCCTGCGATCACTTCTGGACACTTGTGTGTTCAGCCAGGTTTACTTGACCACAAAATCCTCCTTTTCCTAGGTTTCTGTTTTCTTGTTGATTTCTTCAATATAGTAGGTTAACAAATTAAGTTTTTGTCCTTCAGCTGGCTGCCTTCTGGGTTGTGAATTACATCAAATGAAAGTGAAAAATGAAAAGAGAAGACAGTTGAGAAGACATTGAAGACAAATCAATGAACTGTTAATGAAATGAAATGACAAAAAGCTGTATTCATCCCAGAGGAAAATTGCAATTTAATCCCAGAGGGTACCTGCAAATTATTCAGGTCCTCTTCAACTTCACAGCTTAACAGTTTGGAAATAATAAACATCATCCAGCTTGCTAAGCACCGTGCTCCAAATGTCAGCACCTGTAAAGCCTACTGGGGTGCATTATCACCAGCAATGGTTAACATTATGCACACAGTTTGGAAGCTACATATGCTTCCAATGACAAAACACCACCACAGCTCTGAAAACCAGCCATAGAAATATTCCCTTCGCTGCCATGAAAAATCCCAATAAAGGTCAAAACCTCAGAGTGAAATGTGCATCTTGGGGCTTCAGCAGAACAGACTTAACACCGGCTGGAAATCCCTTTTCCTACTCCCAACCAGCCAAAGCCCAGGCTCACTGCTCACCAGTCCCCCGGAAGCATTCAAGGGATCTGCACTCTTTTTAATTAGTAGTAGAAAATGGGGATTTCTTTCTTTCGTTTTTTTTCTAGTCTTATGTTTTAGTTTTCAGTAAGTGGCAGCAAACAGTCAATGAGTACATTGACTGTTTGTAGCCACATACACATACAAATAGCTACAATAGCTTCTATTCCTTAACATATTATATCAAGTTTTGATTGTCTTTTTGGTTAGTTAAGGGTGAGTTATTGCACCTTAATGCATTTGCATTCTCTATTTGTTTCCTGTCTACAATCGATAATTCAACCCATTCTGGTAAAAATGACCATGTAGGGTTACAGCAAACAATGCTTCATGTAAGCCCCATGCTACTATTTAAGTTTACACAGACCTTTTTTTTCTTACTGCATCTCATTTAACTGCTAAAACAATAAGTGGATAACACTGTGTGGCAACAATTAAAAAACAGTATTTAAAATAAAATTATACAAAAATTATGTTCATTCATTGTTTTTTGATAACAGAGATTTGTTGTTCTTTTTGTCTTTTTGCAAGCAAAATTAATGACATCTGTTTTTTCAGGGTACTTTAAGGGTTTGGAGGCACTGGGTGATTTCCCCAAACCATTTTTCTCTTGTAATTAAAAAAGCAACACTTCCTTCCTTCCCTTATAAATTCACTCTTAGAGTCTCCTTGCTTTGAGTCATTTGTTTGTTTTTTTCATTACTATTTGGCATGATTACTGTTAAGACATAGCCTACTTTTGATTAAAACTCCCCTTTGGAAGAAAGAATGGAATATGAAAAAACCAACAGCTCACAGAGGTGTTTATAGTAACTCGCGTTTCCTCCTAAATCAATGATAATCTCCTCTTTTAAATCAAAGTGGGCTGGTCCAATGATAAAACAGAAAGGTATTGTCTGAGAGTATGAATGCAGATGTGGAAAATTACAGTGAGACAGCGTGTAGTTAGAAATTCCAAATCAACAAGAGGAACATTGTTCAAGAGCATTGCTTTGAATTAATGTGGTGGGTTGAAATGGCTTCTGTTATCAGCAAACTCTGCAGGTAGATTAAACAGCCCCAGGGAAAAGGCTGTCTCTGTTTTAATGCTGATGCCGGACAGCTTTCATCGCAGAGGGAAAATGAGACCAAAGCTTGAAGAAATATGCGGCATAAGCATGCATCTGGCAGGTGCAGGAGAAATCAAGCACAAACTTCAAAGATAAAGGGATGAACAACTGCTGGTTCACAAACAGATTATAGCTTTAGATCTCTTCACATTTTAGTGCAGGAATTAGTGCATCATATCGATTCATTTACGCAGTCAACCTCACTATTAATGAGTAATGTGGATGTGACTGATACTTTCTAATGCATCAAAGAGTAATATTTAAATCAGTAAAAGTCTAGTCTGACTCATTGACGGTCAAATGTTGGTCATTTTCTTGACCATTTTCATATTCTTTATATTATAGTAAGCAACTATCAACATATACTCTGACATTCACCACTTTTTACACATACTTAGATTGTAAAATAAGAGAAGACTGCATTTTTCTTCTGATACTGTAAATATATGGAACATTCACCAAAGGAAAACCTTCTGTGGCAGGGCAAAGGATGGCCCAGGCATGGAACCCCTCGCCTCCGGAGTGACCAGTCAGCAAAAGGGATAGGCCTGTGGCCGGGTATGGGTGCATGGTCAATGGGAGGCATAGTTACATTTCAAACATCATTCTCTGGGTCTTTTTGAAAATATTTCTAAGCATATGTTCAAAACCACACTCCACATTACAAAACCACACTCACATTATTTGGAGAAAGCTGTATTAGGGTATATAATTATTTTGTATGTCTTTATTTCACTTTAGAAAATTGCAGAAGCAAAAAAAAAAATCTTGTGTTTAAACTTGTCAGACACTGATGCACAAACTTCTGGAAGAAGTTAATCTAGTTTAAGTTTATTATGTATATTTTATTGATAATTTAACCCTTTCTTTCCCAGTGTCCTCTAACACCAACAGCTTCTTTCCAGGATATATGTGTGTGAGGATAGTATATTTTGAAATTAGCCACCTCAATGCCACTTCACTGTGAGTCAACTAGTACACTGCCATTCACTATATACTGTAAGAACTACGACTGTCAGCTCTTTCTCGGCCAATGGGGTTAACTTTCGTAACTTCTGTATTCCCTAGGGGAACGCTGTTACTGGCTGATCCCAATCCGGACGTTCCGAAAGTTAACCCCATTGGAAGAGAAAGAGCATCACGCCAAAGCTAAAAACTAGTGGCTCTCACTAACTAAAATGTCTGGACATAATATCAGGTATAGCTCCTTTAAGCTTGTTCAATATTCCACGAGAAACGAGAAATTCATTCTTGTTCTCAAGGACGCAGTAACGAAAAAAAAAAAGTTATTTTTCGTTAGGGCGTCTCATACTCCATGAGAAGCAGCATGTGAGAAAGGGATAACTGTGGGGGGGTTCATCTGTGTCTCTACGTGCAATGAGCCAGTTGAACTGGCTATTTTTTATTTTATGTGAAACTTGGTCTCTGACGATGCAAGCCTGTGCACGCAGCTGTATGCGTGTCTTTTTTTACCATGTGTTGGAAATGTTTTTGTACTTCTCACCACCTCGATCAACTGTTAATTAAAGCTGTTCATTCATCCTGCATCAGTTGAAATGCGGAAGGTTCCATGTCACCCTTCATGCTTTCACACATTATCTACGCCCACCTCCAAAGTCCAACAAATCACACAACACTTCTCGGAGCCCCACAAGAAAAAAATTCAGCCAGCTTGATGTTTTGAGAGGTGCCCTTAATCACATCCAGCCAGAAAAAAAAGCTGTCATCTTAGGATAGCCTTTACGCTGATTTTGATGGGATAAAAATCAATCACTGGGTGAAAATGAGGCTGCATTACCATTGACTGTTGTTCCACATACTGCATGATTAAAAAATCTGAAATTAAATGGAATTGTTTTCATGTTTGAAAATAAATCAAATAATGAGTGTGCCATTTCATTTTAGAGATTTTGAATGAAATCGTTTAACATGCCAGTTGACAATGTAGACAAGAAACGGACATATGGTCTCTCCACAGAGAGACATTATAATTCACCTTTGATGGTATAGCAAACGGCAACATCTGCTGGGATGTTTTAGGGGTTCGAGAAACATGCGTTGCTCTGTGGGGAGGCTCAGGAGGTAGCACCTGTACACAGGTTGTCCATTAATTGCTGCAGAAATCTAATGATGTCAGATTTGAGCAGGACTGCTAACACAAAGAATCACTGCAATATATACCCGTTTGTGCGTTTCTTCAGTGTGTGCTACTTACATTCAGATAACAAAGCTGCAGCATATGAATGCAATGTTCATACCTAATACCAGTGATGCAAAAAAGGCAACAATAAGGCTCCAAAAATAGTAATAAAGGTACAAATATGAGCCTGAGTGTGTTCGTGTCTCTTCACTAACAAGCACATCATTTTCAAAGGTGCACAATGGTGTCAAGTCACTTGGGATGATTCCCCCCTTCAACGAGTGGTGGGATTACTGTAAGCTGATTTTCCATAATTTACCCTCACCAAGTGGAAAAGTACAATCCGGATTCGCCTGCCTAACTCCCTTTCCTTATCTTGTTCGCCTCACGTCATTGTTGTATTTATAACAAATATGAGTTGTCAGCAGGCCTGAAGCTGCCAATGGGTTAGTTTTGAAGTTGGCTAATCTGCATTGTTGGTCAAAGTAATTTCTTTGTGATGTTTTAATACTGTATCAAACCATTTCCATATCCTTTACAAGAAAGACATTTACTGTCTTTAATGGGATAGTGTGTAACTTTTGGCCACTAGGTGTCCAAAACCTGTGATTTCGCCCAAAATGGTTCTTATATATGTTGTTTTTACATTTTGTTGTCAAAAAGGAACAAAGCATTGCATTGCTACCAAACTTAAAATGTGGTCAAAGCTTTGTCTTGCTTCTCTTTTTAGCTCAGCTGTATATTAAATATAATGATAGGGTGTCAATAAGATATTTTCTTTCTTTATCCTCATTTGGATTAAAGGGAAAAATACATTGTTGGCTATGTGCAACCAAAAAACAGGTTAAATAATTAAAATCTGACTAAAGATTTGACAGGATATTTCCAATAAAACACACATGGAATGCTAGGAAAAGGACAGGCAAGCCCATTAGCAAATGGAAGTCAGCTGCCATGCACCTTTAAGCATGTGCTATTGCTCCATATTACTTCCCATATTTTTCACCCTCTCTCTCTAGGCTATCTGCCTGTTTCCTCCCCACCATAGTATGTTTGGCATTGTTATGTGAATATCTGGATCAAGCAAGCTCTGACTGAAAGACAGACTGCATGCCTCAGCTTTGGTTAGTTTCACAGCCTGCACAGCTGAGAAGATGCTGCAGATAAATCAATGCGCTGTTAAATAATGCATAGATGGAAGATATTTTGTAACAAATTTATGAATCCGTGAGTGCTGAGAAAACATTTCCAGGCAGATTGGTCAGTGCCTTTCAGTGTTGTTCAATTTAACGTCATGCTGTATTGTACTGACGAGTGAAGCATGAAAAAACACCTCTCCTGCTTCATTTTTTTATTCAGCATGGCATAATACTGTCTTCCCTTCACTTCTCTTACCTCTGTATTAGTTTAGCTGCTCTAGCTGTGTCAGCTTTCCTTCTCTGCTTCTGTCCTACCTTACATTAGAATGATCGTAACCAATGAAAACAGATTCTATACACTTCAGTTGAAGTAACGTATCAGCCAATTACATCAACATGTCCTTAGGAGGACACTCTTGTTCCAATGCAATGTTTACCAACCATAAAGGATGATGAAGTGAGGAAATAAGCTGTCATACAATTGCAGTGCCAGCAGATATTGTAGTATTGGATCAATCTTTGAATTATTGTTCTGCTTTGAGAGAAACAAAAACAACTCATTCCATTTTATTGCCTATGGATGCAGTGGTGGGGCTGGCTGAAAGCACAAGTTTATGTCATGGAATTAAAAAACATAATAATTTGAATACCAACATTTTTAGTTTTTTGTAATACTGGTGCCTAAATGGACTTTTACAGCAAATTAGGAGCACTGACATTAGTGTGAAGTAGAAATAAATCCATAATCTGAGTTTGTCGCATCACAGAAGAATGGGTCATTAACTATCCAGCCAAACGTAACTGATAAAAACAAATACCAATGATAAGAATTTTAGATCTCAAATCATAAGAAAATGGAAAGTCCTCTTATTTCTCAGGAGCAAAGACCTTGATAAATGGCTCTCAGATCTACTCAAGTGAAATGTGGAGACAGACTTGCGTTAAGTCATCAGTTCACAGATTTAGAATAAACTGCCAACAATGATCTATTGCCCACCTTGCATTCTTAAAGGTCAGGTGGAAGATGTTTTGCTAGGAGCATTTTAAACTATATTGCTTAAAATCCCCTTCACACCCTGATTACAGCCAATTAATTTCATAAAAATGTATATTTTAGTCACCTGTGGAACAGATGGGACTGGAAAAGCATTGTCCAATAATTTCAACTAGCCTTTTCTGAAAATGGGATGGTAATATTTCTATCAAACTCTAACTGTTAGTTGTCCCTCCACCCTCTGCAGGTTCCTCTCCTTGTGCACAAATTGCATGCTCTCAGAGGCTTGGAGCATGTAGTATAGTATATCAAAATATAGTACACACTTAAGTGTAGGAGCTGAACAAGAGCACATTGTGCATGGGTGGTACATGTACCTATTTCTGCTTGGTAGGTAAGATAACATGATGTCTTATGACTTTTGAAAACTTGAGGAAGGAGGTTTGGATCTTTGAAATGTGTATTTTCAAAATGTAGCCTGCTCCAACTGTCTTTTTCCAGGATCTTTCACCCTACCTTTAAGGCTCATTTTTGCTCACTTCACATACATAAATAGATACACACATTTCAAATGTTGCCAAACATCACTGCCCACATAGTGTCTGTACATGCTTTACGTGATTATTAGGCAATTCATCCACTAAGAGGAAGTCTCTTCCCCAGAAAATAGCAATATTTAGGAGAGGTGTAACATGATAGGTGTATTTATTTATTTTTTTATCATGCATAATTATAGATAGTCACAAATTTTCTATTTTGGAAGAGTCTATGTTTTTTCCTGAGTTGGTGCAACATGAACGCCATCTGCCTTGCAATGACATCACAGTCACCTCTTGGGCCCTGAAAATTATGACACAGCTGGAACACAACATAAGCTCGGTGCTTGTTTGCACATCCGGTCTTCCAAATGTCCTCTTATTGGTTGCTTTCATTGATTGTATGTATTCAGTACTATCCCAACGATTTCTAGTGGACTTCGACATTTGCTGTGTTTGGGTATGTCTGCAAGCTCTATGAAAATGTCCTGAAATATGCGTGGAATAAACCCAGATGACAAACTAAAATCTATGTGTAAGCATATTTAACGTTGAGCCTCAATGAGCCCTTATGACTGTTATGTCCCGCTGAGGATTTAGATATGGATATGTTAGCACAGTGTGAGCATGCCATCGAGAAAAGCAGACTTCTTTTTGGCAGTCACGGCAATCAGGGTTTTGAATTACAGAGCGGCTTTCGGGGAGCTTTATGTTTTGGTGTGCACTGCAAATTTGATGACTGAGTAGTTCCATGATTTCATGGAGCAGCATGAAGGGGCGTTTTGTATGTCCCATGATGTGATCAAATATGGTCCTTCACCCAATAAAGTGTTAATAAACATCAGGAACATTATCTAAGAATGAAACACAAGCTGAAAGCGGACTCATTTTCGGGCTCCCCCTTTAAGTATCAGCTGAATTTCTTTAGGGGAGCTCATCTGCATTTTAGGATAGCCAAGCTCCCTTTAGTTACTCCATAATTAGAAAGATGAAAGCAACATATTATGTATCCTTTAATCCCATTTTTCTCTGGTAAAGTTTATGAAATGTGTGTTATTGTGTTATTGAGGTGAGTGGGTTTTAGTAGTAATTTTCAGTTTGATTGCAGTGTTTTAAAATTAATTCACTACATATTACTAAAACGTTGATTCTCTGAAAAAGTGTGCAGCCCTCAAACCCTCCGCTCAGCTCAGGGTTTTCCACTTCAATTTTTTTAAGCATAAATTCTGCTGTCCATAGAGGAGACACTTTCCAGTATGAAGGCCAAACAATAAGCTGCCGGGTAGTCAGAGACATGAAAACATTAGGCAAGGCAAGTTTATTTGTATAGCACATTTTCAGGTTCAAGACAATTTAAAGTGCTTTACATAAAACATTAAAAGCATATATGCAGAAGAATTACAATAAAATCATTTAAACACAAAATCATTAAAATGATTAAAAAGCAAGAAAAGTTTAAAGATACCGTGCAGATTTCAGTCATTACTAGCTTATAATTTACGATTGGTTAATGCAATTTTGTTTAACGCATTCTTTTTTCATAATACTCCTCTAGTATCATTTATTTAAAGAATTACATTCAAAAGTTTTAATTAAAAGGCCACAGTTGCAGTGTGAATGGATATACTTGCTCACACAAGCATCTATTATGACAATTAACCAGCTTGTTAGGAAATTGCCCAGCATCCCCCAAAAACATAGGTTATGTATAATTCCCTAATTATTAGTAGAATCTTACTCAATGAATATGAATTTATCATCCACTTTACAGCCACAAGATTACAAACAAAACTGATAGCACCAAAACGTAGAGCATCTTTTAAAGTTGTAACAGGATTGCTTTTCTCCAGTGCCACTAATTGCCAGTAAAGTCTGGGGGAGAGCATGTAATTGGCATTTAACACTATTGATGCAGCATGTGCCGGTATTTAATTGTTGGGCCACAGACGGGCCATGCAGAGTCAAAAATTGTCGGTGTGGTTGCGAGCCAAATCCTGCAGGAGCCGAAGCATGGCTCAGTGTGATTAGACAGGGTTCTGATCTCAGTGCCAAGCATTGAGGACAGCAAGGTCAGACATGTCATGCCAAGCAAACAGCCAGACACTGTAATGCTCGATGAACAACTTCTTTGATCACCTTACACGTGTGTGAAATTGATTTATCTTCTATATAATTGTTTTTCATATCTTGTTTACTGAAAAAAAAGAAAAAGTCTAATTATCTCTGAGTCTAACTTGTCAAATGAAAGAAGTTTATCGCAGCTATATGTTGTCTTGATTAAGTAGAACATCAAGGACCAGATTTTCAAAGCAGGCTGCAATCCAGAGAAGGAGCAGCCAGTTTTGCTGGTCACCTATGACTAACGTGCTTAAAGGTAACGTATCATGCTTTTAAATCCTTCCTTTTCACAAATAAATCATTAATTTATGGTTTATATAAAGTA
>JBBDHI010000005.1:10791239-10802897 GCA_037177115.1 Craterocephalus stercusmuscarum | reverse complement strand
AAGGAATAAATGACCTGCATCACCCAGTGCCTCTGGCGTCTTTTGTTCTCCAACACAACACATTGGCAATGCCCATGACCACCAAATAAAGCCTTTTTTATGTTTTTCAGCATGGTCCATCAGGATCTCAATCTCACATTTGGAAAAAGTAGGTGGGGCAAGGGGCTACCTCACATGTGACAACTTCGAGTTGATTCACATTCATTAACGGAAACAAACGTGGGACTTGCCTGAGCTCTCTGTTAGATATCTAGACCTTTCTTTGCGCCGGATGTCCTGTTTTCCCAATGTCACCTGCAGTGATCTTTCCTACACAAGGTTTAATAAATGAAGCCCAGGTCTGGTGTTGAGCTGTGAAAAGCTGCAAATTATGTGCAACGTGAAAGAATCTCATCGTCAATCACAAATAAACAGCAGTGTTCTAAAATGAGTAAACCTGAGCTTGAGAAATGTACATTCTGTCCTGCCTTTCAGAATGACAGTATGAGCTGAGTTGCACACCTCTGAGTCTGAAAGTAGGTAATTTGCATTCAAAAAATGACAGCAACAATGTCTACAAGTGCTCATTAGAAACCAGGTGAATATTGGGCTGTAAGATTGCAGAGATCTCTTCTATGTAATTCCACACTTCACAGATTTGAACAGAGGCTTTTGCTTAAGTTGTGTTTGTTTGCACTTAATATGCCAAAGTTTTGCTGAACAATTAACACATTTTCTCCTCCATGATCATTAATGATACCAAAAAAGCTGGGAGTATTTTCCACATTTTTCCAGCATTATTTGGCTCACAGCTCATCTACCAGCCTTTGTTATGGATGCTTCGCACACAATACTGTATCATCTGCCTGGAACCATGTCCTGTAGACGCCCACCGCCTCGCCAGCACCTCATTCTCAATCACTAACAAGAGACCATTCACCCACAGTGCAACTGCACGTTGCTCATTCATCCTAATGAACCAGGATATAAACACACTCTTGCTCAAAATCAGGAAAAAAGCATATTCTGTCCACCTCCACTCCCATCCCTCCCGCATAGACACACACATGTGCGCATACACACCCTCTCCACTGCATTCGAAAAAACCCTGATTTCACAAACAATGAAATGATACAGTATGTGATTTTTTTTTTTTGCATGGAAACTGGCACTTAACATCATAAACAGTAAAACCCAACAATTTACTACAATTCATTAGTTAATGCTGTACATAATGACTCACTAATTAATTCTGTACTATATGACTCATTGAATGACAGATTCTGACATTTATGCTTAGAAAGGGAAAAAAAAGGATCAGGAAGTGTTGGTTTCTGTGATCACGATGCTCATGGAGACTTTTAGGACTATAGGCTTGTAGGATGTAGGATGTATCTGCCTGAGTACTTGGAATTTCACAAAACTCAAAACATATTTGGGAATATACAAAAAAATGCATCTTGTTTTAGTGGCCAATGCCTCAAGGCCCACTTGTGTAATAATTTCACTTTCTGTCACATCTCTGACAAAAAGACAATGCTATTGCATCTCTGCATCTTTTTAGTCTGACCTGTTTTCTCCCTGACAAGCTAGCAGTAGTGATGCCAGATCACACAGACAGACTCGCTGTCTGATCACTGACCCTATGTCGAACATGTCTCTTTAAACCCCCTCAAGACACTGAAGATGCAATCGAATATGACCCTCAGATTAAAAACTGAGACAGCCGTCAGATGAGTCATGCCTACTCTTTGTGTGTTTTCATTCATCCTGCCGCTCCCCGAGTGATCCTTGCAGACAAGGTCCCTGCATGCATATGTCTGCGGATACTTGCAATCCCTTTTCCATGGCTGTGGGCGACGTGTCACAAGCATTTAGTGTGAGAAATGAGCAGGGTAGCACAAACAGATTGGCAAAATATGAAAATTGGATGACAATTAATGGCTAGGTGCTTTTAAGGGCATGAGGATAATGATTGTGAGTGTGTGAAGGCCTCACTCTTCCCCTATCATTAATATTCAGTGTTTGAATAGGCACCTGCCACCATATTCTCACCAATCTGCAGGCTTTTTATGTCCTCTGTGCACAAAATTGTTAAATAGAGAGCTGATGAGGTGGAGTGTCAAAGCATATTGCAAACGACGGGGCCCAACTCGAGGAGAGAGAAATCATCATTTTCTGTGCTTTTCTTCGCTCATCTTTTTCCTTGAACGGCAGAAACTGATGTGACAGTAGGACCTAGAATTGCAGCACATTTCCATGGTAGGTGGAGGAGGAGAGGGGGAGGAAGAGGAAAATGTGGCAGAGGGCTGTGCAACAGCAGAAGATGAGAAAAGGAGAATCTATGTTCAACTCAGCATGTCTGTCAGTTTTGTGTTTCAGTGTCATTTGAGCGCATGTGGAATGATCGTTGCTGGGATTCATCTCCTGAGCAGCAGATAAAAGGGATGAAGAGATATAGTGGCTTGCAGCCAAGCGATGAACAGGAGAAAGATTGGAGCGTGACGGGTAGCATGAAGCACATCGGGCGCAACATTTTCAAATCATCTTCCAGGCTGCGCACCTCCTTCAGAAAGAAGTTGCTCACAGATGTTTGTATGCATTGTGTCATGTAAATTCTTCATGATAGCATTGCTCTGTGTAGTCAGCAAAGTGTCACTTCAGCCAGGAGACTGTGAGGCCTTCTTCTTGTTTAGTGATCTTGTTTTCTTCCACTGATTCAACACCTCCTCATGGTATATTTGATGTTCAGAGGAGCTTTGTCCTTCTTTTGTTTCTATACAGTGATCCTCTTATTGGCCTTTTGGTTTGCTTATACCCTGCATTGCTCCCAATCATCAGAGGCAATTTGTGGGAATCAGAATTATGATCTGTAGCCACATTTCAAATTAGAACCAATACTTATGAAAAAGCAGGAAAAGGGAAATATTATTCAGATAGATTTTCAGACACTGGTTTGAAGCAAACAGACTGGACTGTGGCCATATTAGCAGTTGAAATTCAATAGAGGAAGCAGCTGTAACCAAAATATATATACAAAAAATATATTTTTTTACTTTATGTAATGGGCAAAAAGACAAAGGAGATAATTTTAATCTGTTGGTGCTCTATCAGCCACCTATTTTTGGGAGGCAGGAGGGGCTGTAGATTAAGATGTTAAACTTCATATTTGTCGGTGTGCATGGCCATAAAGTTGTCCAGTTTTCTTCCTCCCTGTTCAGTTAGTTTTTGGCAACAAAACTGCTCAAAGCAGCTTTTTCAGGGGAACGCCAGAAATCATAGTTTGACATGTACAACCTTTCAAATCATGCATGTTCTTCAAAGTCTCAGTATGTGATGATGTACAGGTCATTTTCAGTAGAAATATAGACAATTTAAGAGTCCATTTCCTAGAGGTGTTGAGATAATATGACTTTGTCTTTTACTTTGTTGCCCATGCACATCTGTGAGATAGAAGATCATGTTCAAAGAAAGTTACGCTATTCCCCATCTAATCGCCTCTGATTTCCATCTCACCTTTCTGCCTTTAATAATAGGCCTATGGCCTCTATTGCTGGTCACGGACATTGTCAGGCTATAAGACAAGACGGTAACCAAAATTAATGGGAGACCCAGCTTGGACTTTCTCCTGGCTGACCGCTTAACGGTCTATAGAGCACAGGCACAGAGTAAAAGACTGCTAATGGGAATTGGACAAGGTAAAGCACACATCTTACCATTCAATTATAGACCATGAGATGGTATCGACAGATCGCTGTGTGTAGATAACAGTGAGATATTTCCTTATACCGAATGATGTATTGCACTGTGAAATGCTTTAGTCATTACAAACGTGCAGTTTTGTCAGTTGACTTCCTTTAATAAACCTCCACATTTGCTTGATAGTTATAAACGACAATCCTTGTGCAACATGATTCATTTCTTCAGTCGGCTTTTGTAGCTTTTCAGCATTCTCAACCTAAGGGCAAAAAGTGGTAAAGTACTTCTCCTTTGTCTTATCAGCAGCAGAAATAAAGCCTTGGAGGGGGCATCTGTATCAGATCCCTCACGCTTGTCATCATCAAGCCTCTCATCAAGCTTTGCACTCTCGTCTGCCGCCTTTTCCCTTCCCTTGTGACAGCATTTTGTTTGTCTGACGAGAAACACAAAGAGGAACATATTGAAAGGAGGGGAGAGACATATCTTCTGGCTAATAATCCGACAGAGGAGACAACAGTCATTCATCTGTGCACCGGTACGAGCAGGTTGACTTTTCTGACTGAAGAGAGGGAGTAATTGCGAGGCTCTTGGAGCTGATGAATGCAGCTGAGACTGTAGCGCCTAAAGCGTCCCAACTCTGATTTTTTTAAAGAGCGGAAGAAGATGAAAAGTGGAAATGCACACAAAGGAGCATTTATGTAACAACACAAGGAGTATGTATCAAACAAGCTGTGTTCTGCTTAGCATGGCTCCAAAGCTGAGCAAGTGGAATCAAAAGGCACAAGCAATTTTGGCCTCTTGAGAGAGGGAAGCTATGAGCAAACAAACATGCAAGGTTTTCAGTCATGTATCTCTTCTGATTCAGACATCTTTTACTAAAACATTTGCCATTCCTCGCAGTCAGTCACAAGGCATTTACTTTGTTTATTCTCAGATGTTATGTAATCAAAAGATGAGGATTGATGGAAATAATCAGAATTCTTAAGTTTAATTACGCAACTGTATAAAAGTTGCTTTACTTTTGTCTATGGCACTTCTTCAGTGTCCTCTCATTCTGCTTTATTTCTCCTCTCCTAACCTTTACTTCTCTTCCCTTTGCTCTCAATTTCCTGTCTCGTTTTTATCCCTCGGCCCACCCCAATCTCCAAATTTTTGATAGCACTTCATTTGCAACAATACCCTGTGGTCAGTGGGGTGGGTGTGGTACAGAATGTGAAATAATCTCACTTGCTAGATTCTATCAATCCTATTTTTCACCCAGGTTTCGAACATCTCAATCAAACCTCCCCCCAAGGTTGCCTTTGTTGCACGTCCGGCAGATTAAGTCCCCTGTCCATGTGCAGTGTGTGCTTTGAACTGGAGACAACACCCAGAGAAAGGTACAGAAGCAAAGCAAAGAAAAGAGAGATGCAGAGTAGAAGGAGATTTTTCGTTTGTGGGGAGTATTCAGGTTGTAGTTACAATAAAACTCAGCAATCATCAAACTTGAAGAAGTTATATTGATTCTGTGCCACAAAGAAAGGTTTCCATATGAGCTGTAAATGCTGAAATTAAACTATTGTCTTGGCAGTACACTATACTGTATATCCCATTCAAACTTGTAGACATCGCAATTCAAACTTGCATTATGTCATAAAAGCAATAAAAAAAATCTATTAAGTAGAATACATCAAAGATCAGTAATAAAAACCTGATCATACTCTGTCTTCACAAACCCTAGGCTGTCAATGCAGAGACTTCACCCTACGATGTCGATGATAGCATCCGGGATGTATAAGTTGTGTGAATGGTCGGCTGGACACAATGTTCAATTTACAGGAGCCGGAGATTTTCATCTATCATCGGCTCATTGAAAGACGGGCCCAGGAAAGAGCAGCAGGAGAGACGTGTCTGTTCCTACATGCAGAGTAGAGCGCTGTGTGGAAATGAAACCATGTGTGTGACTGTGTGTATTCCTTGTGGTTTTGGTGACTTGAGATATGGAAAATATATAAAGTTTTTCTTTTCGTTTATAGCAGCGGTGTAGAGTGCAGTGGCTTTTTCTCTTCACTCTTAGTTCCAGCTGCTCCTTTCCACCACACCCTCTTTGACTATCACTCTCTCCCTCTCTTGCTTGCTCATGCTTCTGCTCATATGCACCTCCCAAACATACATCATTGAGCATCATTGTTATGCTTGAGGCTCAACAGCATTCATCCTGATATCTACATGCCATCCAATCTGCAAGAAGAATGAAATAATCTCACCGAGACAAAACAATCGTTCATCAAACTGTTCGACCACACTGCAGTTGTTGGATCCCCCTATCCTTATTTCCTTGCCTTTTGCTGTAAAGCCAAGAGGGGTGTTACAGGCGTGACACTTCCTGTTGCTAGCTTACAGCGAAACAGATTAAGTTATACACATTTATGGAGAAATTAATACATTACATACAGATCCCACAATGCTAGCTTTGTCCATCTTTTCAATTTTATCCCTCTGCATGCTTGAATGAATCCTAAATTGGTAGCACTCTCTTCCTCTTGCACATACATCATGGACTGCAAGACATATCAGCAATATATTTAATGAAAACTGCTGCCAAGACCCCCACCCCGCCCTGTCTAATTACATACACTAAAGATCTGCAGCCTCGAAAAGAGGTTGCCTTAAGCCACTACCCCCATGTGGTTGTTTCCCACCTCTCATCTCTGCCATCGTGAGATTTTTCCGTCTCTCATCCACAAGGCCTACTTCTCTCCAAATGTAGCCCTTGGCTCTACCCATCTATTGCTATGATTCAATTAATTAGCGCATGACTCGTCCAGAGGTTTAACGCGTAATGATATGTTATCCCTGCCACTGTGAATGTCTTAAATTGGTCTAATCCCAGCAGACCACGTGAGTAACCTCTTGTTTCTTGCAAAAGAGTCACATTATTAGAGAGCAGTGAGCTGTGTGAAAGGGAATAAGGTGATGCAGAATCCATGTTGGACTTGTGGGACAGAGGGAATGTAAGAATCAATGAAAGCAATCACCATGTACAATTCAATTTGTTGTAAACTGCACAAAGGACAAAAAACAGATGGATTATACAGAGGTCAGTTAATCATACAGTGCTTTAAAGTAATGGGAAGAAAAATCATACTTTGATTGGAGCAGTACAGTATACCAGATTAAGGAGTTGACTGTTATAGATTTGAGAAAAGGAAAATGTTCTTTTCCAACAGAAACATACCTGTTTGCATTATTAATGAGTGCAAGAATGGTATGCATATTTGCCAGAGCTCCCCATCCAGCAGATATTACAAATCCATTAGGGGGTGGTAGAGGTTGAATGTGTAAAATGAGGGTAGTTGCTGGGGGAGACTCAAGAATTAGATGAAGGACATCACAATTCACACTAGGTGCTTCTATGTGCCAAACCTGTCCCAGTACTGGTTCAAAACTTAACTTGGAACTGTTTATTTTTGTCATTCAACTGCCAAAGCCCTGGGCTCCAAATCTGAAACAGTGGAGTTGAGCTGTATCCAACTATCTGCTGGGCCAGAACAAAGACGTGCCCTCATTGAGTCAATGTCAGACGTAAAGTCAAAGGAGACACAGAAGAACATGAGTTCACTGTTCTTTTAATTTTCCTGCGGTTAACCAGCCAAATCAAACAAATTTTTTCTAATGTTCAACTTCTAAACCTGTAAATAAATTCTGTTGAAATTTCGTTTTAGCAAAGATTTGAGCAGCAATGAAAGAGGATGTGTCTGATTCACATTTCTTATCCAAATTACTTTACTGTTTGATTATGTATGATATTGAAGTCAAAAAGGTACAAATCCATGATTCAGGTGCAACTGAGATTTACTGAATTTGATTATTTTTTGTTTTAAAAAAGATCTCACTTGATGAGGCCTCAAGAATGGTCACCAGATTTAAACATTGACTCTGTAAAAGGTCTTCTGAATTTGCCAAATCTACGCTGTTGAACAAATGGACAAAAGAAATAAGCTGAATAAATGAACTCCTACAATGTTTTGATAGACACTACCTCTAGATAAAAATATTTTGTGGGAAACCATTGAGTTACTTGAGTCTCTCTGATCTGTGCTCTAAAGGGACTTTTAGGTCCCTTTGGAGCAGTGCAAGCCTTGATCTCTTGACATTCAGGCATCCACAAACTGCCTGACCTATCATGTTCTTTTGTTGTCCACACCTCAGTCAAACTCATCATGCCATCCATCACTTTGTGAAGAGAAATGATTCATCCAGACTGATAAATTGAACACTCATGGGTAGCTCAAGGTTGATTTAGCATGTTTATGAGCAATGAAGAACAAGAGCATTCATGATATGACCACAGTGAGTATATCTGAAACTAATGCAACCCCGTGAGGACGCTTAATGAACAGGACATGTTTTGCATGTTGACAACAATTTGGTGTGTAGCTAGATACTGTTTGGTGTTTCAAATGTAAGGCATACCATCACATTTGATGAGAAATACTGTTTCTGAACAACACCAGATTGTGCGGATAATTATATGCAACACCAGCTGCTAAATCCAGGCATAACAAAAGGCATTCCTGTAATGAATGCAATCCTTTGTGCATCCAAATGAACTGGACACGAATACTGGTAAATTGTACCCCAAACAACAGTTTATTGCCTCCCTTCCCCATCTCTCAGGAGCTCAGCTGTAAGCAGCCCATTTCAGAGCCGGTTGATGGCTTCTGCCAACAGAAGGTAGAGATCACTTTTCCAACGATTAGTTTCATTTTCGCAGTGTCTCTTTGCATGGCAAATCGTTGCTGGTGAATAGGGACGGAAAGACGCCCAGTTGGTGGAGGCTAATTTTCCACTTGAGGAAACTGTCTGCAAAATAATAATCTACAGTTTGTTATGTGAAAATGATGATCTCCCCCAGCCCTGCCGGGAGCTGGGTAATGGCACAGCACTGGGGAGGTCTTCATGCCACAACTGGCTTGTTAGCCAAAGACCCTGAACCTGTCACCATGCAGGCAGGCAAACTGAGACTGCAGCAGCTGCCACAGACTGGCATGGGGATATTGTGAAGATGGCACTGCATACCGAGCAGCCTTTTTTTTTTAATTCTCCCAGTCTGTACATTCCTTTTGTTTTTATATGCTTCATCTGACAAATATATGAAGGACTCGACTCGGTTAAAATCTGAGGTTCTCTGTCCAATCCAATATTTTTTGCTATTAATTTCCATTGTCATTGAGAAATATTCAGTAGTAATCTCCACAGATTGAGATTTCAAAGCAAAATACATTATGGTCTTGTAGAATATTACTTATAAGGGCTTTTGATATCCATCCAGATAATCCTCTATTGCAATATTCTGTCAAATTGGCACAATACTTTGCGAAAGGTAATTCTCTAGATAAGCTCTGAGAACCCATTATTAAACCGTTCTGTCTTTGTGACGTAGTGTCATACCAGTACAAAACATGAAAGGTCAGTCTTCGTTTAAGAGTTATGCAAGTGGCCTTTAGACAAGCTTCATTTGGTATGTGGTTTGTGTTCCTATGGGGGAGGTCTAGTAAAAACAGCACACATGCTGCCCTGGAAGATTAGGGCTCCTTGTATTCAGTATGGCTACGGGAACAATCGACTAATTCTCTATGCCCCCCCCCACTCCTGAAGTTTGTCTATTGATTGAAATCTGCTGAGCTGAACTTTAAGGATCTAAGAGGAAATACGATGTTGTGATATAATCCTGTGGGAATCAAAGTAATGGAAACAAGGTATAAAATCTTACCCTGTTTATTCTTTAATGTTACAGAATATTTAAACTTTATTTTTAATTTAGTACTAATTGGGCATCTTAATGCTGGAGAGACTTTAAGGTTTAATTATATGTATCCCTTTGTCCTTTATTTTCCCTCAAGACTGCATATCAGATATTTTTGAACATCCTGCTGTATAATATGTTTGTGCGTTAGGGTTGTGAAAGACAGGCACACAGATATTCCCAAGATAACTACCCTAACCTGACATACTTGAGGAATTAATTAACCACTGTATGAATTGTTTGGTGGGAGACATATTTTCATCTTGACAGAACCCTCCCTTTACACAAGCCCTTATACACTGGGGTAACTTGCTATTCATCAGGCCACATAATATCAAGCATATAATTTTTCCTCATTTGGTATTGAGTCCATGAGTGTCTCCCTTCTGCTCGAATTAATCACTTGAGCTGACTTAATGTGGAGCTATTGAATAAGACAAAGAGCAGAGGTTTTCCACTCACTCTGTTTTTTACTTGAGTCTATAAGCAAATTCATAAGAGGAGCATGAAACACAAAACAGTGTAATTTACTGTGATTATCCTATTAAAGGTTTTAATTACATCATTCCAGTGTTGCTATTTATTTAACTTTGATTTTCAGACAGTTTTTGCATTGTATTGGGATTTTTAATGCTTGTCTGCCTGTTTAGCTATTTAAAAGTAGGTTAAAGGGTCATGGCCTTTATACCTCAGGCTATTAGGTTTGCCCCATAAACATTTTTTCACATCCACACATACACTCACACATACACTGACTGACTCCATTGCCCAGTCTGGTTCTTATGCAAGTACAGGCCAACTTTATAATTTCCCTGTTCAATAATCCATCAACATTTACATTCCATTAATCATCCCGCTGTCTGAGTCGGAGTTAAGCTCCAGGAAGGGCCCCCTGGGCAGTGCACTAGCACTCCCTCATTAGGCATCACATGAACACACACAGACACACAATCTCACAAACAAACACACACTCACGTGATTTACAGTGCAGGACAATATTGACCTCAGCAGCTAGATCAATGTGCTAAAATGAGTCGACTGATGTGCAGACAGTATTTGTCAGAATGGAGGATAAGCAGTATGCATGAATAGGTACACAGGAATGACTGAATGGTGTAAAGCCACTGATTCAGGGAGAAGAAAGAAACTCAATGCAAAATAGACTGAAGGGAAACAAAGAAAGGTTAAAAAAAAACTACAGCTTAGAGGCTAGAGGAGTTTACATGGTGCAACCAGCTCGGTGCCCATATCTGCACCACCACAGGGTGTCAGGCTTCCCATCTCTCTGCCAGGATCTCAACTATATTCACACTAACACAGACATAAAACATGCATTTTAATGGGCCTGAAGAATTTTAAAATTGGCATGTTTCTAAGCTGCAGTGACATAGCAACAGGGGGTGCTCATGAGGTGTTGAGGCATCACACAACCTCTGTGTGTGAGGCCGGGGCATGCTTTCCCATGGAATGCACCAAACACACATCAACATTCCAGACAAACACAAGCAAACTCTGCTTTTGTTAATCTATTATGTGTTAGTCCATCACAGGAAGAAATTCAAGAGATTTATTTCCTGCAGTCATAAACATGAAGCATAACTTAAGGTTCTGACAGGACGGTGTCTAACTGTCATGTATGTTCAGTGAGGGATAAATAAATGACTGTTAATGTCTCAGTGTTTACTCTCTAGTGAGTCATTGCATGCAAAATGTGCAGTCACACAGCCTTGCAATGTTCATAGGGCTCTCATTTACTTGGAAAATCCATAAATTCCAAATGGCAGATATTTGTTGTCCCTGAAGCTATAATCAGTTCCTTTGTGAATGTCTTCTTCTTGACTTTTCTCAAGTGATCAAATAAAAAGAAACTCTGAGGGGACAAAGATTTGTCTCACATTTTGATGAATAGTGAATTCCACAAAAAAATATCTGTCTACAGCAATGTAGGGTTTTGTGGAACTAGGTGTTCTTTAGAAATATTGTATCAAATAAAGACTATGTGATCATCATTTTTGTCTTGAATCAGCCTTTTTGTCTGTTCAGGTGTACATTTGTACTTCACAAGGGCTTGCTGTTGAGGTTGGTATCAACTATGAAGGACATTCTTGGTTACAGCAGAGTTACACAGCAATTTACTGTAGAGAATTATATTGAAGCAGTTGTCTGCATGTCAAATAATAATAAATTGAGAC
>JBBDHI010000005.1:10689689-10707251 GCA_037177115.1 Craterocephalus stercusmuscarum | reverse complement strand
TGTACAGTTCTCTTAGTATATTAAAGTTTTACATTTTTTGACCGATTTTGAAGTACAGTTTTGGCTGTTGTCAGTGTGTTTTATAAAATCTTTCCCATGCTCTCTATACTCCATCAAACCCTTTAAGTGTTTTCTGTTTTGTAGTAGTGTTATATGAAATGCGTTTGTTCTACGTTTTTGTACGATGCCCATCTGTCTCGTCCTTATCCTCATGTTTTCTTTTTTGCTTTGTCGGTTTCGCAGAATTGTGTGTCCTCTTTCTCCTGTTATGTTTTGGGATTCGTTACTGTGTTCAGAATCTTGTATTTTTCATGCCAGGGTCACTGCAGCCAGATGACCGCTACCCCTTGATCTTGAAAAGAAACAGGATGTCCATCATTCCTTAGGCAGCATGTGTGGGCAGGGTTAGCTTCAGAGTGAGTGTTTATAAGAATGTCCACATGTGGGCTCATATATAACACGGCAGGTTATTTCTTGCTTATATACCACCCCCTCCATTGGCAAACAGGAACCTCCTGTACTTGCGCCCATACATTAGCACTGCTGTGATTGAATCTTCTTCATCTGCACTCCCCATCTCTCCCTCCCCCTCCAGGTGTTTCACTCTCAATCACATCTATCACTTAGATCTCATCCCCCATCTTCCCCTTTCTTGAACCCCTTTTTTTTAACAGGTAATCTATTTTCTCTCTATTTTACTCAACCTTTTTTTTTCTTCCCCAATGCCCTGCTATACCTTCCACTTCTCCTCTTTTACTGCTTTTAATCTCCCCCCGCTCAGCCATGTTATTCGCTTTCTGTTTTCCATCTAGACTCTCCCACTCTCCCCTGTCTCTCTCTGTCTCTCTTTCTGTGCCTGTGTTTCTCACCAGTCAATAATGAAAATTGCTTGCTACCTTGAATGGATTATGGGTGTGTGCAGGGGCCTTAGGTAGTTTGTTTGAAGGCGCAGTGGTGTCAAATGAAAAGGCCCGGGTCATTTTCTACCTGCCACAGGCCCTCTGCCTCCATCACACAAACACATGCGCGCTTGGGAAACAGCAAACTGGAAACACACAAGCAAAGAGACACATGAATAGCCACATGATAGAAATAAACACACCTGCACTCTCATACACACTCACACACACACAGCTGATCAATGACTGGAATCCAGCATTACCAATCCTTCCTCCACACTCAAACACCCTCCTTGCACCTTTCTTCTCTCCCTGCTTCCCCTTCCATCGCTCCCTCTGGTCATGTATTATGAATATCGCCTAATTACGCAGCCCAGAATTCTTCATACGGGCTGGCACATTTATTTGTTTGCTTTGTATCTCTTTGCTTTCCTCTTGTTTGCAAAACCCTTCTGTGATAGGCTTGTTTACTCTTTGGTTCTGGCTTGCTGAGATCAAACAGTAAGCAGATTGAACCGGGATGGTGTGCGACTGATGGTCAATTCTCCAGCTGATACCCACTGAGGAGCTGAATGAAGTGGTAAAACATGCAGGCAGGGGTGCATGTATCCATGCTTCTCGTGGAATATAATCCAAAGCGCACACAGTATGCTTAAGTCTACCATTTTAATGCTGCTGACCCAGGAAGATGATATTGTACAGATGTGCACTGGTGATGTTCATTTGTTTGTCATTAATTAAGAATTTGTTTTTATAATTTGAGTTTCTTCCTGTCTTTTTTAGCAGATTTTTTAATATATTTTTTTTTTGGGCCACTGTTGATAATACTCACAAATGGGGGGTGGGGGGAGAGATTGGGTCCAGCTCTGACTGACAGCTGGTGTGTGTCTGTTACTGAAGGCAGAGCCGCATAAAGCCCTGCATTTTGCATGGTCCTTCAGCGAGTGTAAAGGAGCTGCATCTGTTTGACAAATATGTTACGACATCGTTTTTGCAACATTGATGCGCACAGCGAAAGAGACAGGGTGAGCATGTTTCTTTTTTTTTTTCCCGCCGAACCAGGCGCAATCTGAACGCCGCTTTCTGTTTTAATGTCACATCCATTTAAACACCATGTCCATCTGCTGCGAGGGCCCAGATGTGAGTTTGCGTTAATTTTTTATTTTTCCTCTTGTGTATGGGAGAGAGGGATAAAGCGTATGTTCCTCTGCAAACATGTGCTGGTGAAAATTTTTATTAATATAGGAATATTTCTGAATTCCTCACTTTAGTGAGATGAAACTTGATTTTGAGCGCATTTGGCAAGTTTTTTATGATAAATGAAGGAATCCAGCGAGACAGAAAACAGCTGTTGAAAAGACCTCTGTGTAGGAATAAGCTCAATTTATGTTTTTCAATTTGTCCAAATGTGCAGTTCTTTTAACTGCTAGCCAAAAGCTAGATTTTAAATTAAACAACAAAAAAAGAAGCTGCTTTGTTTCCCCTATATGCTTAGATTCTTTCTGAACGACAGATGTCTACACGTTTACTGCATCAAGTTTTGGACATATAATGCTTTCCTGCCCCATCCAGAAAAAACAGAGATGTTTCATTTTTCTTTATAGAGTCCTCATAGAAAAAAGCTATAGCACTTTCTGAGTGAATGTAAGAGGAGCTTTGGGGCTAAGATTTTACAACCGCTAATAAGCATTCAGCCTCATCTCCTCCTCTGCCTCATGGTGACTTGGCTGCTAATGTGTGACTGACAAGCCTTGGCTTCTGTGTTGATTGGGGCACTTTTGCAGGTTGACTAAACACATGGCTGATGGACAGATCTGGGCTGTGCGTGGGATGGGCGTGTCCTTTCTCAAGCCTGCCGCATCACACGCTCTCGGATCAAAGCTTCACCTTGTGTCAGGAAAAGGTGCACACTCCCTTCTGTCACTTTTGGTTCCGCACTCGCTGGCTGCAGTTGCAGGGTTTTCCTTCGACTGAAACTACTGAGAGAGACCAAGAAGATTTAAGCCATTTCTTTGTGATGGCCTCGGTTGGATGGTTGCTGCGGGGACCATGGCTCTTTACTTTGCCAGATTGCGGTGCAGCTTCTCGTAAATTAGCCCAGCAGGGACCTTTGGTTGCCAGAGTGCTTTCCTCTGGTCAGATTCTAGCCATATCTCCTTATCACTCCCTTCTCATACTTGCTTCCCCACCAACCGATCAATACATATTAACTCTGAGCGCACTGGTAGACAGAAGGTATCACAAGGTCAAATGTATTAGAGAGTTCTGCAGGTCAGGCTATGAATCAGGAGTTCTCCTGACCCACATTTAATTCTGAGAACATTCTTTATTGTTTTTCCAGTTGGTGACTTATGAAAACACAGTGAGCTCTTTGCAGTATTCATATAAACTCATCTAGGTAGTTTTAAGCAGATAAAGACCCCGGTGATCTTTTTAAATCCATCCCAAAGCTACTGTGTTTACTCCCATGCAGAAATGACAAACAAATGGCTCATTGATCACATCTCTTAGTGGGTGCTGTATTTGAACTAAACAACAACATATGGGAGTGAGGGGCTCCTTTATGTTATCTTGCCATATAGATCTTGATTTGGTCTTTAAGTAGGCATCCTTTAGTTAAGCCTTCTCATCCAGTGAGGTTTAGACGGAGTCAATCAAAGATCAGGCATCGTTAATCCAGTTCTGATGCCGTATCTAGGGTAAACCCTTAAAATCCAGGATGCACTTAAAACCAGCATAACGCACACTTAATGTGCCTACACAGATGTTCCTTGGGGAATTCGCATGCAATCACAAACCAATTGGAAATGCACTAAAACGTCATTTAATTTTTGTAATATTCAACTGTCCAAAATCCTAGTACTATTGTTTGTTGTGCTTTGCTTTTTAATTGAATCTCCAGCAAACATACAATGTAAAACAAGGAGCTTGTCTACCATAAGAGTCTGTTACAAGCAAATTCTCATTTAGCTGTGGAGCACTTTTTATTCTTAACGTTATCTCTTTCATGTAGATGATGGTGGTCTCTTCCCTTTCTTTTTTCTCTTTCTTTGTCTCTATGTCTGTCATCAGCCACCTCCACCTAGTCCCCTAGTGCCATCCTTGGTTGTCTTCTCGACCCGGCTCTTCATCACTCTCAGGGCTTGGGCTGTGAGGACTGCAGCAGTGGCTCAAATTAATTTCAACTTGTTAATTCCCTTTGAAAAAAAGGTGTGCTGATAGGTAATGGGAAGAAGACAGAGAACCAAGCCAGGGTGGCGTTTGAGTTTCTAATTGCCTGGGCCCAGAATGTGACCTACAGATGTGAAATTCCCCACTTGATGAAATATTAACTGCATTGTAGGAGTCAACGGATATCATGTGCACTGGAAAAGAGAGAGAGCGAGATACTGAAAAGCACTGTAACTCCACAGGACTGAGGTTCATAGGGTCATGTAAAGGAATGTGAGAATGAAATGGAACTCATTAGAGGAGAGAGGGAGGCATGACAGGGACCTTTATTCATGAGCGTATGCTCACACATGTGAGTGTGAGGACACCAGAAATTCCCTGCAAGGTCTTACATGATAGAAAACCGTATTCTGAAATACAGTGCTCACCTTATCTGTGGATTTACAACCCAACAATCCATTTCTCTTTCGTTTCCTTGTTAGTATTACGCATAGGCTCCAAAGTATTGCAATAAGCAGAGCGAGAGACGTGAGAATTAGGGAGTGGATAGAGTGTGATGGATGACTTGGTGGGTAATATTCCTGACAGATGGATGAGAAATGAAAAGTTGTTGGTGCTGAAAAAACAAACCCACAAAATGGTGATGATCACATCTGGATGAGCTGATACCTGGCAGCATGAAGGAAAAAAAAAAAGAATATGATGACTCCTTGACAAGAGCTTGACAACTTCTGGAAAACACTGTAAGGTTTGTTATGCAGGACCATGGATCTTTGCTGTGTTTAAGCTTAGCTGTCAATCATGACAACTGTTTTCAGAAGTGTGCAATGCAAGAAAAACAACCATCAGATGCAGCTTAGAAAACAGGAACAGTCAGCACACACCCAACTTTTTTCAGAAGCGTTGCTCTTTGAGCATATGTCAGAAGTTTGAATAACTCCAAAGGTAGTACTTCATCACCGATCCCAATTATCACCTTATGGCAGTTGTTTCAGCTGACTTCAGTGGAACAATTTCCACTGGTCACCTGTAGAAGAAGAAAGAAAAAAAAAACAGCTTGATAAAACAGATGCTGCATTTCCCTAAATATTTATCCAATGTTTTCTACCATTTTAGGTGTAGTGGAGCTTTTTGGAATGACTAACCTCATTGTGCACTGTGACTGTGCAATGGGAATTAGCTCTACTAAATGTTTATAAAGCTTTTAGCTGGCAGCAATTCTTAGTTGTATGACTCATGTTTTTATCTAATCCCCGTTGTCCTACATGTGCAACATCATTTAAAATGAATCAACTAAATCTATTGACATAAATGACTACTGGTTTTATTTATGGAGATCTGGCTTGTTTGGGCCATAGTCCATAGCTTGTTCAGATTATTTTGTCACTGTCAATATTATTAGTGCTTCTGTTTTTAACGTTTAAAAAAACAAAAATTATACATTGGGGTTTCAATCAATTATAACAATGATATAAAACAAATAGAAAAAAACAACAAATTCCCAAATTTAAGACATTTGTATTAAAGCTCTTACATGCAGAGCATTGCAACACCTGAAATGATATTTGAAGGGTTGCTCTACTACCAACTGTGGCCACCACAAAGCATTTTGTGTTATACCTAGCTTATTCGGCTGTAATTTACACCTAACCTACTTTTTGTTGTGGTCGAATAAGAGAACCAGAGCTGCAGTGATGAAGGGGGAGGGTTGTGGAAAGTAAATTAAAAACACATGGGGAATAAAAGACACTTCTAAATAACCACTCTTACAATGCTCCAGTTTGAATAAAAATACGATCTGCAGAGTAAACGAATGAAACACACCAAATTTTATTGTTCACACAGTGATGTGGGCCATGCGGTGGTTTATTGAGAAGTGATTATAGTTTTACTGTACGTTTCTGCTGAATAGCAGAACTCTCTGCATGACCTCTACCTCTTAATTTACACCAGGGGTTAAATTAGCTGGCCTGATGAGGGCCATCATTAGTGCAGTGTGGTGCTGTTCTAGGCTGCTAGCAGTTGGCATCTGCTTTGTGATGCAGTGAAAAGAACGAAAACCTGTTCTGCAGAAACCAGTAGGGTGAATGGGTTTGAAAGCAACCTGGATATAGGCACATCCTGGGAATTGTTTGTAGATCAAAGTAAAAGGAAATGACCATGTAATACAAACTCAGTTTAAATAGAGGATTTTGTCTGTATGTGACAGTCTCATTCTTTCCTCGAGTTTGGATGTTCAGGTTTTTCAAGCGGTTTTGTTGTGACAGGGTGACATTGGGAGGTTTAAAGACAAGAGAAAGAGAGGGAATACGAAAGAAACAAAATGGAGAAAAAAAATATTTCCTCAGTTTTTCCTTTAAATGAACAAATATTCAGGAAAATATATGTATCGAAATCACAAACAGATGTATGGATAGCCTGACTCCATCCTCTGTGGTCAAACATCACAGATCCTTGATGATTCGGTATGCGCTGCTCATCACCTTTCTCAGCGTCCGTCACCATTATCTGTCATGCCGATGTCACTTTAAATCAATAGCCATCTCTGAGTCACTGACCTCCCCCACCAAGCGGGCTTGTGCTTGGTCTTATGTGTTCACATGGCAGCTATCATCCCCTGTTAGCTTAGGTTACTTCAATGGCAACCATTCTTTTTCATTCCCCCTTCCCCCTCCCTTCTCTAATTTCTGTACTTTTCTTGATTAAAAGTAGAAGAAAGAGGAGTAGGAGGGGGTTCGTGCACACAGTTAGGTGCTTTCACCTGCACTAGGAAGAGGTGGGGGGAGGGGGGTGGGGGTATTTCAACTCAGCACAGGATCTGTTCCATCTGCTCGCCCGGTGTACTCCCGCGACTCTCCCACCCACCACACTCCTTCATCTTCTGCCTCCGTTGGCTATCTCACTGGCAATTCTTTTATACCTTGGATACCAGCTGCTGGTAAGGTGATAGGTGAAAAACACACATGAACAAACACACAGTTGTAGGCGGGGATTGATCGCACAAGGGGCATTGGTATGTAGGTACTCAGCTCGCTAGAGAGCAGACACAGGTGTTCAGTAATCATACCTATTTGACCCCTCGGTACCCTTTGCTTAGTGGAAAAAAAAAGAGAAGACATTTTCTGTATTCTGCCTGTTTACCTGATGTCTTAACAAAGAGCTTCATTGTTGCCTGTCTCCTCAGTAACTTGACCACATTTTTTTTTCTCTTCTTCCTGTCCAATAAAGAGCAGCAGCTTGCAGCTTATAGAGGACAGAGATGAATCTCTTCTCCTCTCCTCCCTCAATGCTTTTCTACATTTTTTCCTTTTCAAATTGCAGTTGCAAGTGCATTTGCTTCTTGTCAAATCCTACGACATCTTGACAAAGAGCAACTAATTCTAGAGAGCTATGATGGCAGAAACCAAAACAACCTGACGCCATTATCAAATTTCCCATTAGCTACCCAAAATGGCTGCCCATTCAACAACTGGGTAATGAGATCTAATAGGGCTGGAGATGAAAATGAGACCTTAAGAGCATACAGATGATCTCCTTGGCATTTTCTTCCTTTTTTTCCACTAGTAATAGTGTCTGAGAAGGCAAGAATGTGGAAAAAGCAGCGAGTCTGTTAGCTGAGTGCACTTAAAGAAGTGCCTCGAAGGGCAGGACTATTTTACATGCGGATTAGTGTGCATATCGCCATCATCAGACAGTGATACGAGGTCTTGATAGACTGTCTGTCTTTGATGCCTTCTGAGGCACAGGGGCCTTATCCTTTCCTTCTATCTCCTGTAACGCACTCCTCAAACACACATATACTCAGCCAGCCCTTCAGAGCTGCAGAGATGGAGAAGATTGAATTGTAAGTTGTATGAGCTTGCCTGTGTCACTTTTTGTAAAGGAGATCCTATCCCTTGCAAACTACATGCAAATCCCTGAGAAGGCACATCTTAGTATGTAAACATGCTACACCTAAGCAAGCTTTGTTCATATGCCTTTAGACATTGCACCAAAATTCAAGATACTCCGCAAATGCTACAAGCCACTCGAACATCCATATTTCCGGCACAATCCTTCTGCTGCTACTCAATAGCTGCACTGTGCACCACTACATTTTACATTCCCATGTCAGACAAAATGAACCCTGTCAGCTGAAAAAGAGGTGCCGCCTTTCCACTTTCCCTATTAGGATTTTTGTTATGTTTTCCACTTTGGCCCCCGTGGTGAAAATAACACACAGGGATTGTCTGGGCGCAAGCCAAACACACATAAATTTCAATATTAATTTGGTCGGCACCTCAGCAAGCCTCCCCAGCCTTCTAATCTCCCACTGCATATCTTCATTATCTGAAAGTGTGCTTTCATCTTAATTCCATTTTCATCCATCAAATGTCGGGGAGGTTTGACCTTGCGCGATCTCGACAGAGATAGAGAGTTGGGAAGAGAGTGGGCGAGAGTGGTGGAGATGTAGATAGAGAAGCAAAAGGGGGGGGGTAAAGGGCCTGAGTTGGGAAGATGAATGAGGACTGAGGGATAGGGAACATGACAGAGAGGGTATGTGTACAGCTGAAGCCATTCCATTTTTGATAATCCTCATGTTGCGCCAGCAGAGTTTACTGTAGCGACTCCACATATCTCTTTCAATTCCTTTTCAATCCCACCCCTCGTTATTCATTCCTCCCCTCGCTTGCCTTGGGCTTTTTCCATCCTCCTTCATATTCTGCCTTATCACCATCAGTTTATTTATCCTGATGTTCGGGTTTAATTACTCATTTGTAGTAATTATTTTCATAATTGTTTGAATCATAATTGTCCTTTGCTTGCATTGTCAGGAACAGGTGGTGGATAGGACCTGTAAGGGAAGTACTTGTATGAGTGTGTATCTGTGTTTGTGAAACGATCAGTACATACAGTTGGCATTCATATGACAAAGACATGCCACCTGGTGGCTCTACCGCCACAAATATGATTCAAGTATGGGTATTTCTGAAAGAATGCATGAGGATGCACAGGGAGACACACTACTTATCCCACATGAATGATACATGCCCGCATGATTGTACTCAAACAGAATGCCTCATTAGCGGATAAGCTGGATATGCTCTCTAACCTCCCCCAATCTATCTCTTTCCTCTCTCTTTTGCCTGTTTGGATGGCAGCCCTGATCCCCTAAATGCAGGTTATCTGTCATCAGTGACTTAGGATGGTAAATAAAGAATCATTTATCAGCCCCATTAAAGCCTCTACACTGTCTAAGTCTCGTCCTTGTCTCAGTCTTTTTCTTTCCTTATCCCTCTCTTCCCAATCTGTCTATGTCTTTTGATCATATCACTGCTTTTTTTCTTTCTCTGTGGTGACGTTCAGTTCTTTTAATGTAACATTTGGGGGCTTTTTAAATCTTGCATCTGGGCAAGCATGGGACAGGCAGCAAAGTAAGCAAGCTGTTGCTGTGTGTCATACCCTCCATGGCAAATGCTCAGCTGTAGCATTTGGCCACTTTGCTGATGCCATGTCATGCTTTCTGCTGACATCCAGACCTTTGTCACAACAAGCTAGCGTTAGTGCCAGCCCCAGGCTGGCCACAAATTGACAGTAGTAGACATTGGTTAGGCATAGCACTGCCAGCGCTGTGACGGATTAACATATACGACACCTAAAGTACCCTTATCCAATGCCAGAACTGGGAAACAAATGCACTTCTGTACAGACAGGCAGGAGGCACTTGCACCCCTGAAACTACATATATGCTCACATATTGTTTTGCCATTTAGCACCTAGTGTACAAACCCAGGACTGAAAAAAAAAAAAAAAACAGGAAATATGACCACAGGATTTGCAGGCAGACTCCATGTAAACAACACCATGGCTAGGGTTTTGGTATACACTCCTTCTGTGTGTGTCTGCCAGCACTTGTGTCAGCAGCAGCTCACTCTAACATAGTGTCACAGGAGATGGTCTTATCCATTCCCGATAAGAGGATGTAACTTTATTCAGGATTGACAACCAGACATCATTGTAGAAAACTGCTAAAATGTACCGCAGTGTAATGGACATGCATGTGGTTGAAAAGGACGAGCCTTGCTTTATGAATTATGAAGCTTTCATTTATTCTTTGTTTTGTTCTTTTTTTTTGTTGTTCTTTTTAGCTACGTGCTATCAGTTACACAACACTGGGTTTGCCCTGACAGTGTTATTGCAGCCCAGCAAAAAAAGGAGTGTTCCTCAAGAGGTAGCAGCTTGAAGCTAATCCACAGCCACTCAAAACTATCCCCCTACATCAGCCTCCCCCACCACCCTACCTCATAAGTGTAAAGAGAAAGACATAAAAACAAAACAATGAAACCACATCTTTTTTGGCATTCAGAGCAGGTCAGAGGTTGGGCTAAGCTTCTAAAGATGTTCAAAGCATCCCCCCAGAACAGTATCTCTGTTACACCAGTGGCCTAATCTGCCACTTGAAGAGCAATTAAAAGTTAAGTCCAGACTTTAAGAAAGTAACCACGTGTGATCTTTTTTTCTGTTTTTTTTCTTTTCTTCTTTTTTAACTTTTTTCTGCAGGCCTGTCTCTCTGGCTGCATGCATGGGGTGCATGCTAATAGGGAAGGACTAGCTATGGCACTCTTCCAATGGCATTCCAAACACACAGGGAATGAAAAAAAACAGACCACAAAAAAAGAGACCAAATGAGATTTAGGATGGAAATATCATCAAATTCTCAATTTTCCTACCTAGAAAGGCAGAAAGATGGAATAATCCCATCTCTCTTTTTGTTATCCGGAATTTTACTCATATCACTTCAGTTTCCACTTCCTTCTTTTCAATCCACAGTGGTTCTCAAGACATAGGCTCTTAGAACCGATCTCAACAGAGTTCCTTTGGAGAACATTTTTATGCCTAGCAGCAGATTTTTTTTGTGGCCCAGTCCCGACCAAACAAAAGTGACTTCCTGCTGCACAGCTTTGACAGAAACACATACAGTTATGCAAGTATTTCTTTTGCCAAGCGAGGAAAAAAAAGGGTCAGTAAGACTCAAGAGAATGCCTGTGGACAGTCACTGAAGGGCATGCGAATGATCAGCATTCTGTCAGACCATAAAACGACAACATGGTCAAATGGAAGGGTGAAAACTACATTCACAAGTTTTAAGATCAACAAGGGGGTGCTAACAGGATCATCAACTCTTAATGAGACTGTGTGCTTTGTTACCCATAACGTCTGCACTTCCTGTAATAAAAGTATATTTAAAGGTGTCTAAAATTGCTATTATCAACCTTTTCCTCAAGTGTATTACATGACCTCATGCCTCTGGCATTATTTTAAACAGAGAGAGGCATTCAGCTCCGTCACTACCTCTATCTTGTTTTTATTTTCAAGTTTACTAGTGCACATTGTTAAGTTGAAGGACTGGTAGCTTGTAAGCCCGAAAGCAATTGAAAAAAAAACTTTTTTTAAAACTCAACAGAGTAATAAAAGTAAAGAAAAGCAACTCTTTCCGTCTTTGTTGACTCTGGAGATAACTTTAAGTTGGTTGGGCTTCTTTAATCTTTACATTGTTGTTGTTGTTTTATTTTTTTCCCTACTGGAATCTTAAAATGTTATTTTTTTATGTTTATTCTGTTGAAGAATGACCAAGGAAAAATATGTATGGGTATGGAGGAGTTGAGGGTTGAAGACAAAGGAGAACGTTAAGAGGTGCAGCGGAGCCTGACGAGGCCAAAGCTATCAGTCAGAACACGATACTTGAGACTCAGCAGGAGGTGGCACTAACAAAGCTGCAACCAACTCCTCCACCGACATTCCAACAACTTACTGAGCCCTAACCTTTTTAAAATACCATTGGTCATTCAAAGAGGGGGGCTCTTACTTACCTGATGGACCTTCCACATTTGGTCTTCCTATTTGTGTTTGGCTGCTGAGTCTGCGCAGCACCAGCATTCTGTTCCGTCTAATTAGCTACAACTGAGCAGAACCCAAATAAAACCTGAATCCACCTTGATCAGATTCCAATTGATTTCCAGTCAGTTCACCTTGAGGGCATTTGTCTCATTTATCACTTCAGTATCAGTCTATCTTGTGATCTTTGTAATCCTTAGAGCTGGAGTTACACCAAGTTTCTGTTGCATTTAAGCTTTGCAAAGCAAGCAGATGCAATTAGGTTAAGCCAATTTGAGATCCTTGCAAGAATGCTGTTTGGTGTGCCATGGTTATTTGGCACTGTCTGAGTGTCTCAGGTGGCATATCAGGTCACTGTCTGGTTGCCCATTAAATATGAAACATGGGTTCTTAATTACAGGCTGGCACTTTTGACAGTCCTGACTACTCTTGTGTGTCATTCGCCCCTATCACTCTCCAGATCTCTTAGGCTCCCCACATTTTTACTGGCCTCTTTATCTTCCATTCCATCTTACTTGCTCAAACTCCCTTCTCTGTATCCCTCCATTTCTCTTGGTTGACTGCAATAATACACTACTCCTGCAGTTTATGTTTGCTCCCCTTGCCCCAAGTCCAGCTCAGCCACAATTACTTCCTGAGGTTCACGGCAGTGGGTCACTGCCATCCGCCAAAGGTATTTACAGCTGAAATTACACACACCCTGTTCCCAACCAGTTTTCCATTATCCTTCATTTCATTCAGAGGCTCTGGTGAAGGTGGACTTAATTATAAAGTCGTACATGCACAGAGAATGAATACCTGGATAAGAAGTGGCAGTAGAGCATGAACACTGTTAACATTGTGTGGTCTTTGCGAGCACTGTATCACAGTAACAATGGATGCCTGCCATGCTAAGTGAAGAGATAAGTCAGTGTCTGATAATGAGAATTCTTTGATAAAATACCTGACATAAAAGTCACTGTGGTGACATAAATGTTTTTTTTTTTTTTTTTACTGCTGTAAGCGCACTGAGATTTTTGAAGAGGTAGACTATAGTTTGTCAAAGAAATGTGATAACCGGTCAAAGTTTACTGGCAGATAAAAGAAGTAAAGCTCAAACAAAGTGCTGCTGACAGTGACCAAATGGTGGTCAGGGCGAAAGGGAAATGAAAATCAAATCCAAGAGGTCACACATTATTGACATGAGTGGTACGGACCTGTTTTCATTGGCTCCACATTCGATTGAGTCAGCCAGCCCATGTGTTTTCTCTTTAGCCTCCAGGAAATAAGCTAGGACTGCCGTTGGCCAGTTCCCCCAGTAAACCTGCTGCTTGTTTTCATTGTCCATTTTTTGGAATGACGGATTTGCTCAATCACCCGTGGCTGTCACAGCTGGATTTCAATCACAGGCACACCCCAAAAAGAGGCCCTCCACTGTCAGACCCTAAAAGAGGTCCCAGCATCTGGGAAAAATTAGACAAAACAGTGCTAACTTGTAATGAAAGCCATGCATTAAACGTTTTGCTAGTCTGGCAGGGCACAGCATGGGGTTCGGTCATGTAGTTATGTACATGTTTAGGTGTAAAATAGATTTTTAAACCTTAAGTGGGAAAGAAAACAAAAATCCTCTTGTAAGGTTGCACACTATTCAAACAGAAGTGAGGCTAAAGTTATTATTAATTGTGAATCCACTTCACAATTAAATAGGAAGAGGGTCAAGAGCTAATGTATGTGCAAATGTGTTTGGCTTTGTCATTGCTAAATCGATTGCGTGCTGAGAGGAGCAGGAGGTCAGAGTGGGAGATTGAGGATTGATCAGCGTCAAAGGCCATGAAGTTTAAGAAATGTATCAAGTTCAGAAAAGACCAAACTTTAGTGAGAGGCTATGACCTCTGTACTAGTTGAAAGCATGGATACACAGCAAGGAGAGGAGGTTCTTCAACTAACACCTACAATGTGTTTTATTTGTTTAAGTAAGCTTTCTGCATTGTATCTTCACGGCAACACAGCCACATGTCAGCCTTGCTTCTCGATAAGACTGGTCATGGCAACCTGAAAGTTATGGACGATCTTGTGTGGCATGTTGGAAAACTCTTTTTTCTTTCCCATTTGCTCCTGCAACACACACCCAGACAGGTACACAAAAATAATTAAAGAAACCGACATAAAGAGTTGTTTCTGATTAATTCCTTTATCTAAGACCAAAAGTGAAGGAAGAGAAGGTTGCTGTGCAGATGGTGGTGGCTGCAGATTTTAATCCAAAGCCTTTGGCGATCTCTGCATGAACTCCATTTCTGGTCTACAAACAAATTAGTGTTTTTTTTTTTTTTCTCTCTCCCCTCTTTTCTATCGTGCTCTCCCTCCAGTGAAAATAAGGGGGGAAATTTCGGTGAACAAAATCTACTTGTTCGTTTAACCTTTTTCTTTCCTTTCCCGTCAGCATGGTTTATTTCTCCCAAACTCAATTTTCCCTCACCAGCTCCAGTTTCCTTTCTTTGCAATTCACCAGCAATTCATTATGCAACAGCTGTTTAATTTGTATTGTTAGAAATACACGGATCCCAAAGAGTATGGTTCTCCGCTGAATGTGATTCGAATGAAGCCCGTTCTTTTTTTGTTGTTGTTTTTTGTTGTTGTTGTTGTTTTCCTTGCACAAGCGGTGGGACTTGTTAACACACACCTCACACTAAACAAGTGCTTTGGAGGGGGAAAAGAAGACTAAAGGCAAACAAACAAACAAAAAACCTGCTTTCCCATCTTAACATCTCTTCAAGTGTTATTACACTTATTTAGAGCAGTTTTCCTTCTGGCCCCTGTTTTAATTATGCAACAAATGTTTGACTATCCAAGTGAAATTTGCATGAATATTTATACCAATTCATTTGTTGAGTGTTGATTGTAATTACATGGAAACATGATTTATTGCCAAGCTTGTTGTGTTAGTCAGCCAGCCAGGGAAACAGAACCGGGCAGAAATATAAAAATAAATGCAAATTTGCACTGTCTCGCCCTCATGCGCAAACACATACACACAAGGAAGCCCGTTTTTCCCAGTAGTATGGGAAATTTGATTATCAAAAAGAGAATTTCTCACAATATGTGCCTGGCCGAGTGCTTACACTTCAGCAAATGTCTTGGGATGCCAAAATAACAAAGGTGACCTGTCAACACCTGTTGAGAACCTTCCGTACATCTGTTTTTTAAGAACTGGAGATAATGATTTCTGCCTCTGAGATCCAGTAATAGGGAAAAGATGAGTTATCCATCATGTACAGATTCAAAGTGCAGTTAGGGATCGCTGTGGCTAACTGATTCTACTTCATCAGGTGAAACAACTGGGGAGGAGACAGAGGGGATGAGGGTGGGAGGAGGAGAATGTTTCTGAGTAACGGGCCTCTGTACTGTGTGATATCCTAACGATGGATCAAGGAAACAGGGAGGACAGAGGGAGGAGAAGGGATGAAAGAGGACGAGAAGGAGCTTGTGAGAAAGCGATAAAGTCCGGCAAGGTGCAGCAACAGAGGCAAGCCCGAGCGCTGTTTGGATCTAATTAATGAATGGCAGTAACAATTTGTTATGCCATTTATTCTGGTAATGACCAAGCATGGTCTTTCATTCCTCGCCTCATGCTCATTTCCCCTCTATCATTCCTCTCTGCCACTACCTTTGTACATTGTTCAGACAGGGATTGAGAGATACAGAGAGGAAGAGAAACAGGCTGAGACAGTGAGGAACAGGCCTTGGCTTTAATGACATGCTCTGTTACTGCTTAACACAGGACACTGCTCAACAGGGCTGTGTTTGGGCAGGCCACGTGCGTTGACAGCGTGAACCCACGGCTCATTTTACAAAGCCTTCTGTGTGTTTGAATGTTGTGGAGTAGGTGCGCTACTGGGTGTGTGCTCATCTTTGCCTTTGTGGCTTTGCTCTTTGGGGTCAAATCAGACCCCCTGTGGAGCAGGATGCTTGTTCAGCTTGTCCTCTTTTAGTGGCCACATAAACACATCAACAAGACTGTTGCATTCTACAACCACCTCCATATCCTACTTATTATTTTTGAAGGATTTCATGTGGAGAGAAAGGGAAGACCATGATAAAAATGTCTAAGAGTGTTGCTGCGATACAGAGATGAAGTAGTACTTCAGTCATTTAGCTTGTTTAAATTACGTTAGCAGCGTTGGTTCTGCTCTTGAGTTACCTAGTACACATCTACGCCTCCCTACCTTTGCCCCCCTTTTTTCCTAACCTATGACCCAACCATCCTGACACCAACCTTACTTCTGAATTCCAGAGGATCCAACTCCCAACCTTACATCTAAAAATACAAGGAAAAAAAGACTAAAACAGTCCCTTTTATAGTGACCCCCGGCCGTTTGGTTTCTCTTGTAGCCGTTTCGCCGAGTGACCTTCTCGGTGGTGAGCCAGCCCCAGGACCCTCACCAGCAGGGATCTCTGCAGAGCTGTTACGACAGCGGCCTCGATGAATCCGAGACACCCAGCAGCAAGAGTTCGTCGGGCCCCCGGCTGGGCGCCCTTCCCCTGCCCGAGGACAGCTACGAGAGGACAACGCCGGATGGCAGTGTCGGTGAGGCAGAGCACATGGAAAATGGTAGGGGCAAACACTGAAAGGAGATTAAGAAATCGTTAAGATACAGGAAGCACACATGCACATAGCGAGTTCACATAGGACGTCCAATGGTAGACAGGCTCACAATCAGATGCAGATTTCCCATTTTTGTGTTGTGGCCGTTATAATGCAGCAACTGCTTTGGTTAAAGCTAGGGCCCATTGACAGATCATGTGAAATACGAGGTCCAGGGATTTATTTTAAAACATATGGTTGTGTCTTAGAAACATCAAGCTTGTCTGATCAAAGGACCTACATGAGGGATTATATGTAACAGTCTTACTCTTTTAGATGAACACCTTTCACATCGTTTTTTTTATCCTTTTAGTTCACTGCTGTTTTGGTGAATTTACAATTCCCACTGAGTTTTCTTTGTTGTGGAGGGTAGACTTCTATAATATATCGCCGTCTTGCCCCGCAATCTTTGATAAAAAGATGTTGCAGAACGGAGTTGATACTCACGCGGAATTGTTTCGGTGGTACATAGACAGCTGCCTTGCTGATTTGCAATTCCTGTTTGGCTTGTAGCCCTTATGAAGGAGTTCAATTTGCTCCAATTGGGAGAGAGAACTGATGTTCTGTAGGTTGTAATGTAAAAAGACTGCAGCCTAGAGAGAGTGAGTGGGAGCAATAGAAAAAAAAGAGCCTGTTGTAAAAGCAGTCTCCTGGTAAAGTACTGTATTTTCTCTTGCAGAACCTTCTCAAAGCTATCCTGAGCTACTAACACCCAAATATATAAGTGTGTGTGTGTGTGTGTGTGTGTGTGGGTGGGTGTGTGTGGGTGGGTATGCAGTGAGAGATGAGGGTAATGGACCCATTCATAGTCTAGGAGTCTGAGGCGATGCTTAACAAGGAGTAGCTGTCTTGAGAGTGCTAAGCCTAAGTGCAAAGGCTTCGCCACTGCAGCTTAGGATAAGGATATTCAAATGGCTTAAAGATTCCGATCCTCTCTTCCAAAACGGAGATGTTATATTTGTAATAATGAATTAATATGGTCAATAAATAAATAAT
>JBBDHI010000005.1:10653012-10671241 GCA_037177115.1 Craterocephalus stercusmuscarum | reverse complement strand
AAAGTCTCTCTTTGGGGTGAGTTTAATCGCAGCATGAGACTGCCCGGTGAACCCCTGCAGTCCCCGGCACATGAAATCAAATAATAAACATCTAATAGATTCATCAAAAAATACCATCATGCACATGATATGGTACATAAAATGAAATACAATAAAAAATCAATTAGGAATCAAGATTAAACCATTTTATCTTTGTTTCTTTTTATCCAACCTTACAAAATAGTGTTTATGATCACTTTGATTCAAATTATGAAGAGAAATTAATGTTCATGAGAAAACTTCTCTCATGTAGTTACAAAGCTGAGTTGCAATGTGTATGCTAACAGCAGCGTGGCTAGAGATTCAAGGCATGGAGTGTGTGCTTTGCTGAACTGCTGACAGGGAGATGATATACAGGCTGTGGCAAGTGCTGCCTGACAGTAAATGTCTTTCCCCTCCTCCAGGTTTACAGTCTTAAATGGATTATGGTCCATGGGCAGCTCCACAGCAACCTGCACACGTCTGCTCCCGGGCAAGCATGCGCTGCTGTGATGGGAAGGAGAGCCCATAACTGGCACCCTCACTAGAGCTGGCGTAGCCCCTGGTTGAACACTAGCATGTCACTAATCACGTTAGCATCGATCATGTGACTAATCCGGCTTTGACCTTGCTGCACTTGTTTCACTATGAACTTTGATTATAAGTGTAGTGCGGTCCCATTTCCAATGAACCGTCTTGCAGAGCCGTTAAAGGGACAAAGCTAACAGTGTCAGTGCATTAAAGAAGTGCTAATATGTGGAAACCATGTAGAAGCTATCACTCAACAGACTGCTCAAGCATTTGTCTGTGGCTGTAACTGTGGGGTTGCGAGAGCTTACATGTTTTATCCCACAAGTCAGTGTGATGTGTGTGGGCTGCTGCCGCGGATACCCCCTTGTAATACGCTAATATGCATTAGAATTAAGCTCGTGCCTCTGAAATGAAAACACCGGAATTAGCCGTCAAAATGAGAGCCACACTGAAGAGAGCTGGAAAGAATGGGGGGCTGGGAGGGGGTAGCGGGGTTGCACTGGGGTTGGTAATATCATGAATGTAATGTTTCTTTTCACAAAGTCAGGGATGAGGTCGCCACAAATGATTCCCCTCGACGTAAGTCCGGGAAATGAAGCTTGCTCTTTTCAGAGCGGATAATTAGCTAGGCTGACAGTCGATCCCCATTTGTGACACAGATTTTTTTTTTTCCCCCTCTCTAGTTTGGGACTATAATCCTTCCTTTGAGGATGTGCAAGTGATAGAAGTATTTTTGTCCTTCTAGAATACTCTGGCAATTAGAGAGGCTACAATAATACCCATCAACTCCTTGTAATTTGTTAGCATTTGAGATGAAACTGAGAGCCCCTTTGACCTTAGCAGTGGCTGAGCAGCGATTTGTTTCTTTCCTCCTCGTGTTTTTGTGTCTCTGGATCTCAGAATTGGCTGGGGCGGGCAAGTTAGAGTGAATTAGCAAATGTTCCTCCACCAGATCACTGAGATCACTATCCACCAAAAACCGCCTATTCAGCATCAACTCCACCACATTCAAGAGGTTAAAAAGCCAGGCTTGTGAGCAGTTGCCTTTGAAAAGTTCTTTTCACGTCTGTTGCAGTTTTCAGCTGCCAACTTGTTGTTGACTGGCTGTGTCCGGCGATGGTTATCACAGCTGATGATGCCCTTCCCTGTCAGGCCGTGACCCCTGATACTCCCACTGAATTATTATCTGTCAGAGCCAGTGCGAGGAAGAGGGACACAAGCGGAGGGAGGGTACAGAAAAGCAGGGGACAGAGGGGAGATTTGGCTGAATGCCTCCGAGGTGTTTAATTGTCTTCATTGATGACCGCCCCACCTGCTCGTTTGACACGCATTTCCAAGCCAAGGCATGTCATGCATAAACAAATAACTCATACACCTAGCTGAGCAAGTAAGATTTATAGGGGCCCGCCGAGCTCCTGTCTCTCACACAGGTCTCAGACGAAAAAGTTAGGGAAAGAAAAGTTTAAAGCATGTGGTATTGCATAGATTAGCCTTGATGAAGATACAGTTGAACTAAGATGAAAAACTGCAAAAAACTTTCTCAGGCTTTCTCCTTCCTGCTCCATGTCTCGGTCAAATTACAGACTCTTTGGAGTGATTGAATTAACAAGCTGGGGGTCATTAAATCATGTAACACGAGGAGAGATATGGCATCTCAGGCCTTCGACCTTGGCTCTCTCTCCTGCTCTGTTTTGCCAGCAAAAAGCCCACTTCAAACGATTTGGACAAACGCTCATGTCATTAAATTTAATTGCATGATGCAACTCGGTAAGGGGTTAAATCTTTCCTTCTACCCCTTCAGGAACCTAGATTTGTTGATAAACACGTTAAAAAAGTTGGGGGAAGGAGGTGGGATGTTGCTAAAAAAGAATAAATCAATACAGTTTGGGTTGGTAGAGGGGAAAAAAGAGGAAGTTTCAATTAGGAGTTTCTGTCATGGCGGCGGTTCCCTCCATCTCCTCCCCAACCTCACTCTTTTCCCTCTTTTCAGCGCAGACAGTATAGTTTTGAAAGGTCAGCGCTGTCTGTTGGCTCTGTGTGAGGGTGTCTGAAGACCCATTTAAGGCTGATTTTAACTTCAAATGTGCTGACCTAGACAGCACTGATCTGCTCGAGTCCAGAGCAGGCTGTGATTTCCTCCGCTCCCTCCAACCATTTTTCTGCATCAGGCTCTCACCCCACTTCATTCATTTGGATCACTTTCAGAGAGAACTCCGAAAGCCCTCATAATATGCTTAAGCTGGCTAAACACTACATATAAAATTCAAATAGGCCTTTAGTTATGATATGGGCATTTCTTAAGACTTTCTACTACTGCAAACACACAAAAATTAAGATGTAATGGCTTTAGTGAACATTTAAAGCAAGTGTACAATAAAAGGTGTATTGTTTGGGATGTGATTATTTAGTTGGACGGTTAATCACAATACAATGTTCTCAGTCCATATAATATCTTACTGAACTTCAAAGCTCTATCTTAGACAAAAGAAAAGGGTGTTTTTATTTCCTTTTGTTGTTTAGGATAACATACAAATGGCGGCAATTTTAATCTGTGATCATAATGGCCACTTTTTTTCTTTATATAATTATACCTTTTTTATCCATAAAATGTCTTTCTCTACCATATATATCGGTATTAAAAGGACCTGCATGTTATCAATGGGCTTCAAAGGCATGTTCAGAATGAACATATACTTCTACTACTATACATACTGTAGCAAAGGTTAACTTGCCTCTGTCTTGCCCCTGTCTCTTTTCTGAGCTCTCTTGATTCAGTCTAGGTCACCCTGATTTTGACTCTTGTCTTTTCTCTTGCTCTGTCACTATCTCTCATTTCTTTCCTTGATTTATCTAAAAATGCTTTTTATTTCTTTTTAATGCTTTTTTGCTCCTTTTTATTTTTATCAGCCATGGTATATCTTCAAAACAACTAGTGTTAATGTCCAGTTTCTGGAGTTTGACACATTAGTGTAAATCAAAATACAGCTGTCATATGTTGCTCTAGGCTGAAACAACAACAAAAAATCTGTGACCTTCGATTTTCTAAGCTTTGCTTCAGAGCAATGACCGCTGCATAGAGAATGTCGGTGTGCCATCGAAATGAGTCAGAACCACAAAGTTTTATGGTATTGTATTTTAGGATTAAACAGCATATTTGAAGGCTTAGTTTTTCTGTTCTTGAATTTACAACTCAATGAGTTCATCATTAATTATACCTCCCAATACTATCAACATTCCTCCACCGTGCTTGTCCCTAGCTTGAAGAAACATAAGTAATCCAGCCACTCGAAACCCTTAAAATGTCTAATTTCAAGTTTTTTCCTGTCTTAATCTTACTCTATTTCCTCATTATGATTGATAGGTGGCACATTTGACACTTTTCACTTCTGACAAAATATAGATGGCTCTGACATATCCACCACCCTTGCAATCCACAAATTTCAGCTGAAATTAATCCATTTCATGAACATTTAAATTGAAATGGTTTAGAGTTGCCAAATATAAGACCAGCTTTTTCATGCACTCTTTATGCAAGAAAAAGCGCATTCTGCTCAAGTGTAAACCTAAATGCTAAAACAATGACTTTTAACACCAATTTGATGCTTTTAGCACCTTGTAAATTATTTATTATAGTATGACCCCTTCTATAATTTATTCATAGAATGCCATCTTGCCAGGGCAGATTACAGTCTGTTTATGTAAAAGTCATTGTAGTGCAGAGCAAAGTACACTTCCTTCGTGTTTTAACCTGATATCCAGGTATGACACTAATCGCTTCAGACTGGAATAGAAGCTTGGAGGGAAGAAAGAGACATGAGAGGGGGGTTGAAGGGAGGTGGTGTAATGGTAAGAAAAGAGTCAAAGGGAGAGAGTCATAAAATGGCTAGAGGTGATCCCATTGGCCAAAGTGGGCCATTTGTGTGTGCCTGTGTGTGTTTGTCTGGCTGCGGTAAATAGATGTCAGGCCCTATCATCTTTGCCAGCTTAACGAGGCATGGCACTCTCACTAGGTGAGGCAGTGAGGGCACGCAGGTTAGTGCTTGCTACAGTATAGCGCACAAGTGCACACACATGCGTGTGATACCGCCTTTCACTCTCAGGTGAAACGCACACAAATCCTCCCCTGGATATGCTTTTAATAGTGAGAAAAACACCATTAAAAAAACCTAGGTTTGGATGCAGTATGGCGATGTATCATCTCATTAACAGACTTTTCCAATATTTGGTATAAATGCAGTGACAGGAACTGCGAAACTCCCACACCAGTGTTTTGGCTTAAGGTTTTAAGCCCACAAGGGTGTGATTAAGTAGAGGTAAGAACATGTCCAGTCTGTTCTCTTGAAATACAAAGTGCCCTTAAAAAGCAGATGAGAGCTTTAGATGCTACTTGAGCACATTTGGTGTGTGTGTGCGTGTTTGCACAGAGGATGCTGGACATGTCCTGCCCCACTTCTCTACCCCTCATTTCTTGGTGAGAGTAGAGAGGGAGACTTCTGTCTGTTCCTTTCTTTAAATAGCCATTCCCCAAGGGTACGGCTGGACGCATGCAAAGTCAACCCCGCTAACTCGCCCACATTCTCCAGCTCATTTACCCTTCACAACACAAGTATCAGCAGTGTTAACCATCCCAAGTTTGAGGCAAATGATTGGTCAAATCAATACCCAATCAGCTACCACTCTCCATCTATTCAAACCATTTTCCATCTTCTCAGTTGTCTGCCAATCCTATGACTTGTCCATCAAATCTGTCTGCCGCTTGCTCATTCACTTAACATTTTCCTTTTTTTATACCTTCATTGTTGCTCTCTCCCTCCACTGGCTCAATCTACTCTCTTTAGAGCACAACCAATTTGCAGGAACTGAGTTAGAGAAGGCTGATATGAATCTTATCTCCCTGCTACTTTAATTATTCCATCTTCAAGGTGCGTTCCTTTTAGAGGGGGCCAGGGTTATTAAATAGTGTCCATTTTAATCAAGGCATGCTATAGCACCAAATTGGGCAAGTAATTAAAGGAGGAATAATGAAATTGAATCAGAGTTGACTGGATTTTTTTTTTCTCTGAACTGGGTTTGGTTCATTTTGTGGTTGACAATTGGTCCTCACTGACTGGCGGTTCAGTCCTTTGGGACTTAAGTGAATTCATACCTAAAGGGCTTCATACAGTGATTCTTCCTTTCCACAAACTCTTGTTCTTTACTTTTTCGTGTTCAGAGTCAAATTAACCCTAAATTTTAAGCCTTTGTCACCCCCTCCCAAGACTTTCTCATACTTTATAATGTAACGTTACCGTCTCTGGCTTCCAGGCAGACAGTGATAATTACCCGCAAAGTAGAGTAGACTGCAGTGCTGCCGCTTCATATACCACAAAGACACCTTTTATGGGATTAGAATGTCTTTTTATTGTGTTTCTGTCATTTGGAATAAGCACATGTGCATGGGTTTTGGTTTCCTTAGCAACATTGCAAATCACTATTTGATATAGTTTTACTGTTCAATATCAGTGTGCTAGGTTTTGGGTGCGCCCTCAAGTTTAGGTCAAAGCTTCTAGGTTGAGCTTGTTGGCTAATGTTTACCATTCAAATACAGTTTAATCTAACCTTTGTAGCTAAGTTGGAAAAGCATGCTCAGTCACCATAAGATTGACATAAAAAAATGACATAGTGACATATGGGAAGATAAAATGAGCTTGAATTTTACTTTAACTCCAGGGTAGAATATTAAAACATACTAGGGATTAAATATTGATTGCTTTAGCTCAACACAAAACCACAATCCCAAACCCTCATTTTTGCCCTAATGTTTGGCCTTTTTCTATTGACGAACCAGAGGTAGTAATCTTCTAGATATTCAAATGGCCCCCGATGCCTTCCCAAAGGCCTAGATGGATGAAAATCCTTCATTCCAAAATCAGAGGAGGTACCGTACCTTTGAAAAAGGGAGGACTAGGGCTTCATGTGGGGATTGGAATAGAACCAAAGTTAGAGTTATATTTGGTGACATCCTCTCTCTTATGTGTGCAAATCTGTGCATCTCAGTCATCCTCTCCTCTGCTCCCTTTACCTCCTACTGTATGCCTGACCCCTCTGTACCCTTAGGTACCTCCACCTGAAAAAATGAGGCAAAGGATGTCAGACATGTAAGGTGGTGGGGGGATATCTGCGTTGAGAACAAACTCATTAGTCTTCAGTGTGCTGGATGCTTCTCTCTTATGAATAAATAGTGCCAGTTCTAGGATGCCTCACACCACTTGAGGTGGTGAGTAATATCTGTGTTCACACCCAAGTTAGAGTTAGAGTTTATTTAAATTTTGCTGTCCAAATTTACATATTCAGATTCACAGCAACTCACATATGAAGTTGTTTGTTTGCAGCATCATTTGTGTGTGCGTGTGTGTGTGTGTTTATTTGTCTGACACAAACAATGATGAGTGGTTTGTTTGTTTGCATCTGCATGGTGTGTATATGTGTGTGCATGTGTGTGTGTTTCGGGGGCTGCAAGACATACTTCACAAGCCGAAAGAACATGAGAGACTCTCTAACATGCTCTATTTCTGTTGGTGTCCTGGCAGGCTGAATGTAGAGCCTCTGCAAGCAGGTAATTAATGGGACCCAACACTGCAGCTATGGATGGAGAGTACCAGAAGGAGGGGTTAGTTTAGTGGAAAGCTGTGAGGGGAAAGAAAAATAAAATGAGCAGAGGAAGGATTTTCACTCAGTTGAAGAGAATATAACACCACCCTCAACTTGCGGTTGTGAAATCAAAATGGCTGCCATGGTAAAAGGCTTTTATCCTTGGTGAATGTGCTGTTTGCTGAGTCATAGCTTAGCTCTTTAGCAACGCTTTATTACTCATTTCACACATTTCAGTTTCCCATATGCCAAAGGCAGAGAGGAAAAGAAACAGGTCTGGGGGTGTGGGTTGGGGGATCGCAAGACTGAGTTGATTGACATTCAGCTGTGATGAGCAATCCCCAACTGAGCAGAGCGTCAGTGACCCCCTTGCGTTAATGCAGGTGGTGGCACAAGTGACCCCCAAGCAAACACAGCATTTAAGCTTAATGATGCACCCGTGTGCGGCGCCTGGGTCAAGTCCAAGTTGGAAAACCAGAGCGCTCTTCTGTCCACACACTGGCATCATTAGCAGGCTTGTGTCCACTTCCTGAGTCAAGGGTCACCATGACAATTCGCCAGTACCATATTTAGGAACATTACCACCATCACTCACAGCAGTAATGAGGGAGCAGCAGATGGATGCCATTCTAGAAACTGTTTTTAATGACTGAACAGGGGACTGGTCTACTGTCTCCAACTGGACCCTGCAGATTCTCAGTCTAAAAGGGCAACTGCCAGATATTCAAGCCAAATAGAGACAGGAAGGCTCGTTTCTAACCTTCTTTTTTTTTCATTCGTTTTAGCTTTGTCTTGCTCTGGCGATTACTGTATTCTCCCTCTTGTGCTTGTGGCGAATACAAACAGTAGATGAGAGGAAGAGCATTATGGTTCTCCTTTGTTTTTCTTGTGCGCAGGCTCAGTGAAGCAGGCTTTGGTTTTATCCAGTGTCGGCCTTTCGGGAGTGCCTTGTGTTGCTTTGTCCACCCCCTCAGCCCCCACAATCCTTGATTCCCCTACAATCCTCGGTTTTGTAAATGGATGCCTGTGATGGCCAATCAATACTGGCAGATTTAGAATGGGATTTAGCATTACAAAGGTGGTCTCACAACATTGTAATCCCCCACCCCCTCTCCTCCTTCACACTTTTGTTAGGGAAAAGAAAATACTGTACATAAATAGCTTTAATCAACATGGACAAGCCTAAGAGCTCTTCTCTGCCCGTTTTTGCTTTTGCTATTCTGCCACCACATTGATCACTAATGCAGCCATTTTGCAGACTAATATTTCAGGTTTTAATTGCCGCACTGAGAGGCTGAGAGCTGACAATAACATGTCTGTTTCCTTCCTATTTGCACACCCCTGTGTTTCCAGCAAAACCACCCAACAGCTAGAGGACTTAAAAATTACTGTTTAGAAACTAGTTGTCTAACCGCCAGGGAGGAAGGAGAATAGGGGTAGTACTGGGAGAGAAGCGAGGCATGGTGCATATCGTGACCCCAAGAGGCTCTGTTGCTATTACCTCATTTCCCCTGTTTGTAATTAGCGGTGTGTATTAGCCACTAGCCAGCGAAGATGAAGGCCTTTCAGGACAGTGAGGAGGCCACAGGGGGTACATTGCAACAGGATATCAGGCCATCTTTCTCCGGTCCCAGAGGGTAAACCAGGAAAACAGCTTAAGCAAACAGCCTCCCAGGTAGTGTCCTCATTAGTGCTATCATCACTATTAACAGCATTAGTGCCAATGTTTTGATTGCTGTCATTATCATTAGCAGCTTGAGCAGCGCAGCTACCTACCATAGAGGGCTTGGCAGTGGGGTATGACAGGTGTTTTTACTCAACCCTTTTTGACAGCCCAGAGCTAACAGGTTGTCATTTGGAAGCAAACAAGTCAGTGTAGTGTGTCAGTGCCAGATGAATATTTTCTAAGAACTGGGAGCATTTACAGATTATATACTGTTTGACCTGTGGGGAGTTTCCATAAAAGTTTCTTCCCAAACTAGTTTTAAAATGGGTGACAATGAGCCCACACAAAAGAACCAGGTGTAGCTGTATTTTTCTTCCTTTTTTTTTCATAACAGAACAGCATTAAGTGAATCTCCAGGTCTCCTCACTGCTTTCGCCTTGTCCATACCAGTTTGATTCATGAGACCATTGAGCTTTACCGCAGCAAATTGCTTTTTCTCCCATAATGCTCCGCCGGTAACTGCACAGCTTTATGGTCAGCGAAAACTCGTGCAGCCACCGATGTTCAAATGTATCATGAGATTGAGTCTGCACCCTTCTGTATCTGAGTTTTAAATCTTAAGCAAAGCGGCAGTGTATCTTGAAGTTAATTATCCCCTGGTAATGTGAAGAAGTTCATGAGAAGCGAGTGCCTTCTTCTGAACAGAGATTATACAATGCTCCAATAGGACGATTGGTAAAGGCAAAAGTACATGATGAAGAGGGTTTGAAGAAGGGAAGAAGAGATAGTGGAGGGTTTGGGGTGCTGCACAGAAGATTTGAATTTTTTTCCATCTTGTCGGCGCACTGGCGCACACATTTCACAGGCCATCGTGATTGACAGTCTTGGTATCAGCAAGGGAATGTGTGAATGGGGGAAGGATTGTGTGGTCACACAAGTATGCATTCTGCGTTAATGTCATCCATGTTGTTGTTGACCTCAATGTGCTGTGTGCATGGTTGGGTAGAGACAGACACCAAGGAAGTAGAGGAAATTGAAAGAAAAGGGAAAAAAAAAGAACAACCATGTACAAAACAAAGGAAATGGTTACAACTTAGTTGTATAATGCAGAAAGCAGAAACATGAAAGATGCAAGAATCAATCAAAGACGGCAACCCTCCACCTGCCTATGGCTGTCTCTCACACTCATTTCAAATGGGGTCCATTTGTACACACAGTTCGGTGGCATCTTTCACTCCCTATGATCAGGTGCTGGTGCTAACAAGTATTTTACATGGTGAGATTAAAGATGCAACTGTCAGACGCTGTGCCTGGTGCATTAAATTACAGCTGCTTACATATGACATGAAAAACCTGCCAGTGGAAGACACACGAGAGTGAAAGATACGGGAGGGAGACAGGCCCTGGATGTGATGTCAGAGGAAATGAAAGGCTTTCAACTGCTTATTGACTGTTATTCAAGACACATAGCAGTGGTAAGAGAAAAAATATGGCTACTTCCGACGTTTTACCTGAAACTATCCCTCACTTCTGAGTGAGTCTAGGGTCAATGTGTGCGGATATAATGTAAGGTTAGTTAAGGCAGCTCCTCAGTTCCAGTCTTTTATACTGTTTTCTCTTCCAGTCCAATGCAGTGTGAAAAATCTTGTCATATTTCTGTATGGTTAGGGAAGAAAACAGTCATAAAACGAAGTACTTGACAGCTCAATATTATCTAATTGCCACAGTCCATTAAACACCTAGCATTTGTAGGATTTCACACTAACATGTCTAGGTTTTTTTTTACCTTTTCTGAGGAGCAGGTGTTGACATTTACACACCGCACACTCTGGGAGCAGATTTGAGCATAACTATTGGCATCAACCCAGGATACCAGCATCTTTACAGTCTAATCCTTCATTAAGGCCATTGTCAAAGCCATAGGGGTGATATTGATTGCAATCTGAAAAGCGAAATCTATGGTTTTAACACATTGAATGGTTGCCTCCCTGGTGCTGCACACTGGAGATGAATCACACACCCCTTAAGGCCCATTATTCAGCCATTATTGGCAAGTGCTTGTGCTCACTTAATTGGACAAGTTGTCTGCAACTGCCAACCCCCTGGGCTGGCCAAGACAGAGCCTCAGCCAATCAGCCTAATTGATCCCAGCAAACGTTATTAGTCACCGTTCGTGGCTGCTGATGGTGGAGTCACTTTTGGAGAGTTTTCAGGAAGTTAAATTTGATTCTCTTCAGCTCTGAAAATTAGAATGTTGATTTTTTTATTCAATAATGTTTTTACAGCAACACAAATCAACAAAAAGTTTGTATTTACTTATTTATTTGGCAGCTTTTTCCAAAGCTACTGTGCCAGTTTGTGTTGATTTCATGTGCCAAGCTCTGTTCACTGAGAGACAAACTCCAAGACAATTTTTAAATTGTGAGACAAACTTCAGTAAGAAACTGAGATGTTTAATAAGAAGATGAGAATGCTACATTTGAGAAACAGTTGGGCATCGTCTCTCCTCAAATGATCTATGTAGGCCACCCAAGCAGAGGTGTCCTTTTGCTGTCAAGACAAAAGACAAAAGGAGGACTCCTCCAAAGTGATTTAGCACGGTCTCTGTCAGCAAACATCATTCCGTGTCAGTAGCCTCCAAAGCTAACATGTCTTGGTTGTTCAGACTCACTGCCAAAAACAGAGCTGTTATTTCCAACTCATTTCATTTTGGAGTGCAAAATATCAAAAAAGAGGTGACAATTTGTAGATTCTTGGGGGAGGGCGGGGTCCAGACTTACCCCAGGGTCAAATGTTGACTTTCATGGCTTCTTGTGTGTCTTATTCAAGTGCTCACAGCCATGAATGATGCAGCATTCATGGTTCCTGAAGGAGAAGAAAGGCTCTGTCCCAAATTGAAATAAACAGCACAAGGACCGAAAAGCATTAAGAACGCTGCATTCAGATGAAATAAGCTCATCTTCTTTGTGAGATGTGAGAGAGGGGCTGGTGAACTGTTGTCCGATGAGGAACTATCCAGTGGATTCAATCAGCTGAGGCACAGTTGTAATGTTGTGTCTTCTGCATATGCATCAGCAGGAAAGTCTGGGGAAGGAAGGAGAAGAGAGGGGGAAAGATAGAGGGATACTCAGCGGAAATTTTAAACACTTTGGTGTTAAGCAGACACATACTGATTTCCTCCTGGGAGAGCCAAAGACACATTTACATTCAGCTGCTGATTAGAAACATAAAGAGAGCGATGTTGGGAAATTCTGTAGAGTTTCAGATTTCTAATTACATCCTCACTGATTTTTTTTTTCTTATTTTCCTTTTGAGTCTGCCCCTCTTCGACAGTAAAGATTGTGAAAAAGGAGTGTGTTTGAACTTCATGTGCTTTTGATCCAAGTCTGGCAACTCCTTGATACATGGGGTTGCAAAGAAAAGGGAGACGTAAATAAATAAATAAATAAAATGGAGAGGAGGAGTTAGGCTTGTTGGGTGAACGCCTGCTGTCAGGTCCTTCTGTCAGTGTGAATTATTGCTGATCCCACCACACTTCCAGTGGGGAGGTGCTTGTAATGATTCAGTCCTTGCAGGGGTTCAAAATGTCATCTGTTTCACCTACCTCTGAGTGTACTTGTGTCCTCTGCTCTGACTTCTGCAACATAAGGGCAGTTAGCAGCGCTGTTCAGTCTCTGGCAAGGGCATCGCAGTACCTACATTAAATGCTCTGGACTAATCACAAAAGAAGACTGCCTCTGGAATTGTAAAAATGGCAGGGCAGTGTGTTTGACCTCTTTGTGTGCTTGTGGAAAGGCATAATACAACATCAGTTGCAAACAAAACCACAATGGCATTATATGAAACACAGTTAAAACAGAAATGTAATGAACATTTTTGGGAAATATTCCACATAGCACCACATGGAAACATTTTTTTTCCCCCCTATATTAAAAAAAATCATTTGAGTCCTCACAAATTTCTTGTAGTTTTCAATTTATTTATTTATTTATTTTTTCTCTTTGATTGTTGTGTTTCAGTTCTCCTCCCTGTGATTTGTCCAATATTGTGTTTTTCACATCAGTGCAAAATGTCAGCTTTGAAGCAGCCCTTTCCCATCCAGAGAGCTATCAACAACATTCTACACATTAATTATCAGTGTCAGGGATCACAGATCTGCTTTGCCTCTCATACAGGCTGCATTCCAACTCTTCTTTCTTTCCATGCTTGACCCTTTGTGCACCTTTGCTGCTCCTCCTCAGCTAATCGATAACCTGCCCTGATGAGTGGAGACTCCCTGTCACCAGCTCCTCAGCCAATGCCAATCAATAAAAAACAATACCCATCTACATCCGTGAGCTCAGAGCCCATTTGTTTGTCCTGTTTACCAGAGACAGGTGCTTTTCTATCAAAATGCCATCAAACGGCAAAGAGAAACATATGAGGATGAGGGGAAAACAAGAACAAATATGAGTGGGATTGTCATTAGTTCAGCATCTGTTAAGTTCATTTCACAGATGGCAAAGCTTAATGTCTGTTGATATTAAAACTTGATTTATTTCAAGAAATGACAACAATGTATCAGAAGTAAAGAACAAATCTTTAGCAAGTTAACAGTGTAAACATCACTTATCTGATTAATATGCATATTCATTAAAAGAACCTCAACCTCTACATTGATGGCCTGAATAAATCTGCTGAGCAAGTCACAGCATTGTTGATATTGTTCACAGCCATTCTACACATCCATATACTCTCGATTCACATTCCTATGCTGGCACTAGGCAATGCATATCTCAGTAATATTCTCCCTAGCTTGTTTGTGTCAGTAAATATGCGCTCAGTTTCAGGAAGATGGCCTAATCCGCACTCAGCTGTTCGCAGCTGATATGTTTGTTGTGTATTTAATATTTGCTGGGTTTTCCTGCCTTGTTGCGATATGCACAGCTCCAATCGATTGCCGGAGATTCACTGAATGTGTTTGAATTCCAAAATCTCTTCACAGTTTTGAAGATTAGTTGCCGTGTTTGTATGTCACTGCAATCCCACACATGCAAACCCACAAACAGGAAAAAGGAAAAAAAACAAAAAGAAAATGCTTTGTTTCAAGCAATTTGAAGGATGATACAATAAGCTCTGTGTAATGAAAATAAAGACACGGGTAATGAGCTACTGTTCTGTAGCAGTATGCTTCGGCTCCGTGGTGCATATTGAGAAAATGCTTGTTCTTCTCTCCTTTTTACCATAAACACCAAGGCCTTTTGAATAAAATCAAAAGCTTTTGAAAACTTCCCAGTGGCGTATTCATTTATGCTGGGCACTAGCTCCAAAAGATATAGGAAAAATCGAATCGAAGAATAGGTGCCGTTTCATAGCCTAAGCTCATACTTTTGATTCTTGCAAAGGCTCCCTCACTAAACCCAGAGAAAATGTGGTTTATCTTCCTTCTCCCTTTTCTAATTTATTTCACGAGTGTCATACCAGACAAGTTGTCTCGGAGGCTTGGTCAGCTTCGAGCAAAAGTATGAGGGATGAAAATCAAGTTGCATGGAATATTTAATGATAAGGGAGAAAAAAATAGTTTTGACACATCAATGACTACACCTCCCCAGAAATGGCCAGGCTGACCCACAGAAACAAGCCAAGCAGTCATTATCTCCTCAGACTAGAGCCGGATTTTTTCTCCCCCCCCTTCTCGGACTGTGTCGGATTCACATCAATTTGATACGCTACTGCTGGCACTCGCATAGCATCCCTGTTTCCTCTGGACAGATTTGAAGACTAATCTCATACTTTAGGCCTAATACAATTTAACTGTATTGAAGTGATGCGTTGTTCCGTACATCAGGTCCCATCCAGTGAGTTATGGAGCCGCAGGCCTAAGAGAGACATATGAGCTTGGGTGAAAAGGTTATGATTGTGGCTCGAGGTAGGGACAAGACATGAAACCACCACTGCTCTGGTGTAAGAAACCCAAGACTGGTAACCCTTTCTTGTCCCTTAAACAGAAAAGACAGACTCATACTGTCGTCAGAATCTTGGGGCTATTCATAATAAGCACTTGCAGTTGTTTGAAATATTTGAAATATTGTTAAAAAAATAAAAATGTTCTGGAGGTCTGTCTTCAAGGTCTGATCATGGGTGCAGCGGGTAATTTTCAACTATTGGCAACACCATGCACAGACCCTCCATCATATTGTACTTGCTGTCAGTGAAAGGCTGCACATTGTGCCCTGACAAGACAGAGAACATTCATAAAGGTACTGCAACATCTTAGCAACCTTGACAAAAAATCTCTGTGTGTGTATGTGTGTGTTCCCTCCACCCAAAAAAGCTTGTCTTGAGAGGCAGAAGTCTCGGGAAGTTAACGTTACTCACAAGTAGCCTAAGAGCACCTGCCACATTCAAGGCGCAAAGACGTCAATAAATCTGACCGCTAATGTACCACAGAATCATATTCTTTCACTCTGTCTCTTCCTCTTGGTCTATTATTAATGACTGCCAGTTGAATGCCGCCATGGACAAATATAGAAACGTGTTCTTTTCACTATGCCAACATGAACAAGGTTATAGCTTTAACCTAAATGGAAGTGGAAAAGAGTACATTTGGCCAAAAAAGGCTTATTGTAGTGCCATTGTTAACCATTACCCAAGTGATTGGCAGGCAGGAATTAATGGCTTTATATATTCAGAATCATTAATATTACAAACTGAGCAATGAACATGTGAGCACCAGACAAATAATTCTTAGCTAAGTGATTAAGAGAAATAGTCAAAATGGTGAATGAATGAATAATAATGGGCAAAAGCCAGCATGAATATACATTTTCCCCCCATATCTACCCAGTGTGAGTGGATGGAAAGGGGCTTACAGTACATGAAACATCAAGGATATTTTTAGAGGCCGCCTTTGCCTGAAACTCAGCAGTTGAGGGAATAAAAGGAACTCGCTATTCTGTACCTCTCTCCTAAAAGAAATTGTGATAATGAGGCTTCACCAGCGACTGTGAGCACATTAAGAATTAATGCATCTCAACACACTTATGTCACACCCAGCGTATTTAAAAAAAAAGGTGTATACAAAATATACATAGAAGTAATATAATTAGGACATTTATGATGCAGCACAGTTAGCGATTGGTTCCAATTTTTTTGCAACCTCATTGCTCAGTTCTCAGTGCATCTTTTCTTAAGCACTGAAATTGTTAGGTTGTGTATGTGTGTGTGTGTGTGTGTCTTGATATGCTTGGCCTATATCCTGTTTTGATTGTTGCATGGCTTCCTTGAGACAGCAGCCGTTTGTTACTGTACTTTTAATCATACTGATGCAACCCCTTCTTTCTTTCCCTTTCCAATCTCAGAAGTCAACCAAATTTACACACGCACACACATATGAACACACACTTGCACATTGAAACTAAAGAAAAAAGGAGAGGGAGTAGCAATAGAACTACCAAATCCCCTAAGGCACATGGATGTCTCAAACGTAGAGTTCTACAAGCCTATCTTTACATACACACATGTATATTCCTGTAAAAAGTACATGCTTCATCCTCACTACCTCAATTACAATAGAAATCTAAGATGCCACAGTACTGAATCAAATTAAGAGGTAATTTTGTCGCCGCTACTGTCTATTTCTGACTCCCTTTTTTTCAAGTACTCCACTTTATTAGTATGCTGCTCAGAAGCCACTCCGCTTTCTTCTTTTGCTCTCCCATAGCCTCCCTCTCCCCTCCTGGGAGTTGAGCCCAGTGCATGTTAAGTGATATGACTTCAGAGTTTTACCGGCAGGGTTGTGGGTGCGTTGTGTGGGAGCAATATATCGGCCGAGAGAGAGGGGGTGAGGGTTTTGTAAATCCACCCACCTGTGTAAAAATGATCAATCTCATGAATTTGCCAATAGGGAGTCATTGGCCGATCAGCGGAGACAGAGGAGGATAATGAGAGAGACGGGAGGGATGGAGGTGCTGGGAGAGGGGAGGGCCGAGGCAGAAAGAGTAAGTACAGAGACAACAAGGAGGAAGTTATTGGGGGGGGGGGGGACTCTGTAAGAGGGTTGTGTGAGAGGACGGATTAACAGAGACAAAAGAGCAGGGGAGCCTTGATAGACAGAGCTGCCTGGAAAGAAAGAATGTCAACATCAGTGCCTGATCAGATGCTCAGAGGAAGGTTGGAGGGGAAAGAGAAATGGGCATGTCCCCCCCCCTTTCACGCTTTGCATCCTCCATCTGAAATCCAGCAGGCCGTTTTGTCGGCAGCAGAGCAAGATACATGTTTGGGATTTCTTTTTGTCAAGCGTGAGCAGGTCTCACCGAGGTAGTGACAAGAGAAGGGATGGAGGCATGGGGTGGGTGACTGGAAAAGTGCCTGTCCTAAATTCAAGGCCTGGTATAGCCCATGGGTGATTTCCACACTACCAGGCAGTGTGGTATGTAAATGTCATGAGACTCGACAGAGCGAGAGGCTGTCTTTCTCTGTTCATTTGACAGGACATGACAGGTCAGGGGGGGGTGCATTTCTCAGTTGTGTTGGTGTCAACATGAACACATTGGGTTTGACATACCTGTGTGAGGCTGCTCTTAAATGCACCATTAGGAAAGTCATGAAAAGTAAAACATAACAAAAATACATGAATACTTCTCAAATAAATCCAATCATTTGTGTAGGTTGTTTGTGGTGCTTTTTTTTTTTCCTTATGAACCATTTATCCCAGCATCTGGATGCAATGTTGAATTGATGGGGACCTGAGGAAGTGAAATGAAAGTTACCTCCATTACTCATTTCCAAAATCCAATTTTCTGAATATAAACATTGGCATGTAGTAGCCAGGCTCCCCATAACAAATACATTTTCCACCTGAAGTACATTCTTTTGTGAAACCATACATGACTCTTCTCTGTGTTATTTTCAAAGAAATCAGCAAAACCCTGGCAAATTTCCTTTTGAGTTTTTTAGCGGCTGCCTCAGTTAGTGTCAGTACTCTTGTGGCTCATTTCATGATCTCTATCTTGATTTTTGAAAGTCACATACAAAGCATTCAGTTAGTGCTTATAGCTGTCAAATCAGTAAAATTATGTTTATCCACAATAACTAGCAGCTGTCAGAAGTGTTTGAGTAAAACTGACAAATTGCAGTGCTCAGTAATAGGCTACCATGCTTCTGAGGCATCAGAGTTTAAAACGTTAAGGTAGGCGACACTTGCTCACAGCAGTAGGTGTACTATTGGTGCGGATGGCAGTTATTTGCCTCCAACATTGACCAGATCTTCAAAAGTATGTGGACATGTTTGTTCCCATATGATCCTGACTATTACTACTACAGTACAGTCATTTAGCAGACGCTTTTATCCAAAGCGACTTACATTTGAGAGAACATCACAAGCATATAATCAACAAGTGGGAT
>JBBDHI010000005.1:9812035-9826689 GCA_037177115.1 Craterocephalus stercusmuscarum | reverse complement strand
CCTTGGGCTATAGTATTCTGTGGACCATATATGAACCAGGTCCGACGGCCTCAAACGCGTCTCTTTTTGGTCGAAATAACGTCCATGACGGGCCGACCTGATTTCAACTAGATATCGACGTCCATGGACGTCGGGTGTTGGGGGGGGTTTACATTGTTTATTTAATATTATTAGAGATGCAACAATACCACTTTTTTCCAAACCGATACCGATACTTGAATTACTTGAATTGCCAATAACGAGTACCGATACTTTACCACACTCAAAAAATGGAATGAATTGGAGGACAGGTTTAATTTTCTTCTCTGCTTTTTACAACAAACGATGGCAAAAAAAAATAAAAATAGAATATAAATAAAAATGACAACATAACTCAAATTTAAAGTGGAAATAAACATTGCACGTAATAAATTGGATCGATCAACTTTAACAAGTACGTTAGAGCGGTACCGATACTGATATCGGTATTGATGCAACCCTAATTTTTGTAGTTTTTTTATTATTCCCTTAAATCTTAAATAATAACCACTACAAGTAAATCCTATTGAAAAATATGATTATCTGATATATACTAAAAAGAACAAAAGATACCACCTGGATCATTCTCGCCCTTTCTGTGAGATAAATTAATTTAAGACACCCGGGTCTGTGCTCTCAGCTGGGACATTTAAAACTAAACATGAAGCAGATTAAATTACCACGAGGAAAGAAAACGTTTCCAGGAATGTGTAAAAACAAGAATTTTCCCTCTGTGTACTTCCTGGTCTCTTAGATTTTCTTTCTTCCCTGAAATACTCTAAAGCTAAAAAGCAAAAGATTGGTGTCACCATTAATTTAATCCATCACCTTTGAAACGTTTCAGTAAACAAACCCAAACAAAGCCTCCTCTGTTGGAACCCAGTCTGTTAATGTTTTACTCCAGTTAAATACTTTACCTGGAAACCAAAATGGGATGGGTTTTATTTCCCCAAATGATATCGTGTAATGTTTGTGGTTTCAACTTTCTAAAGATAGACAGTGTTGGTTAAAACACACCGGCCCTTCTGAAGGAGCGTGTGGCATTTTAGAAAAGCAAAATCATGCTGCCGGGATGGGAATGAACAATGGGTCACTCCAGAAGGTCAGAGGTGTTAAACATTGACTGGATTTTCTGCCTTTGGGCTCAAATGTTTCCCCCTAAAAGAGAAAACATTCCCACTCGCTCCTCTTGGCTTATAGCCAGAGACAAAGATAAGATGTGGAGCACTTAGCCCGGCATCGGCATGGGAACTCTGTCGCCTGGAGGCCTGAATTATTCAGTGCCTGAGATAAATTTACTGCTTGTGAAGTCATGCAAGAATCACACCAGAGCTGTACCTGAACACTTTGTGCGCGCGCCTAATCAGTGGAATTTTTCTTCACTTAGTTGTGCTGTGACAAACATTACTGAGAAACACTTTTGTTTCTCTTCCCGGTGTGAGCTAAAGAAAACAAACATGCATGCAGCAGGTGTCAATATTTACAGCTGATTCACATCCTGCACAATTAGCCATCATTCTGACGGATTTAACCCCGCTCAGCCATCTTTGTGTGCTCGTGGATGTTTTCTGAAGGGGTGGCGACGCCTTCTGGGCCGCTTTCCAGTGCATGAAAACATCCCCGTCACCACCTTGAAAGTCAACCCTTCCCCTGGCAACAAGATGTCACTCATAAGTCCTGTTTAATCACATGCTGGCTGCTCGTCGGGAGCAGACCCGTTAATAATGATCGCTCCCATTTCTCTGCTCTCTCAGCAAAAACAAAAGGTCTGCTTCTGTTAAGAGTCAAGGTCAAGAGGAGGTAGAAGGAAAACTTGAAGGGCTGTTAATCCTCAGCTTTGTGCTAAAACCACATCTATTCCTCGTTTCTATTATCTGGAAATAACACGGCCGAGAACTAGAGGTCAGCGGACTCAAGATGAGTAAGACGAATCATCTTTTCATTATGGCCCAAAAAGCAGAGAAGCATCGTTGAGGGTGAGGAGAGGCTAGAGGGAAATGAGACAGAATAGGATATGGTGACGGATGAGGGAGAAGGTAGCCTCCAGGTCTGCAAACACTCACTTCTGATACAGAATGTGTGTGAAAAAAGTCAGCCGGTGATGATTATTTGAAGTGTTAAACGTTTATTTTTTTCCAATATAGAACAATAAAAAGACAGCGAACCATCCCATGCATAACAAAAAGCACACTATAAAAAGAAAAATAGGCCTGGATAAAATTTAAAAAAAGTATGACTCAGCATGTCCATAAATATGAAGAGACAGAGGTGGAGAATTATGGAAACAGAATTTTTTTCAAGAGGAAGTGACACTTTCCATCACAGAGAAAAGGGAAACCCTTCTGTCACACGTTGTGATTTCATGCACTGTAAACAAATTGCACTTTGACCTCCTCTCCACAAAGACAAGGCATGGTCCATTAGTACATACACAAAGAAAGTTTCCTCCTTAATGTGAAGGAGGAAACTGTGAAGATCTCCCTGTATGAGGTGAAATATAAAATCAGCAGATTAACTGTTTGTTTTTTCAAGATTCATTATATCAAAATATCAGCTTATAGTCGGATTTGTTCATGAAATGACTTGTTAAAAAGCAGTTTAGTAAAAAGAAAGTAAGAAAATGAGCTACTTCCAGTATGAACGTCAACTATCTGCCGCACAGATCCATCATCCTGCTTCTCCTCAGCACCTTTCAGCTCGCTGCTGAGGTTTAAGGTGCCTGATGTAATCCTCCCATTTTGATTCTCTGCCTTTTTATTCCTAGACTTATTCTGGACGCAGCAGGCAGCTGAAAAAGAAACTACATGACAAGAAAGGGGGGGGCAATAGCAGCTAAATAGAATGATGGAGACAAAAAAGCGCAGCTCATTTAATCCGAAAAAACGGACATTTGTCTCTCCGCTGACATTTTTCTCGAAGCTGGTTGTTCTGCAAACAACCTCTGCATCTTCCAGGTTTTCCAGACGTCACGCTGGTGTAAAATCTGAGCGTTTAGGGCCGATTTGTTGCGGTGTTCAGAAAGCTGAAAGTTCTTTATCGGGGTCGGACTGACAGAACATGAAGAAACAAAGAGGACCAGATAGTAAAAAGGCAGGATGACCGGGCGCCCTGACAACAGAGCCAACTTTGACATCACGCTCACGCTGATGCTGCGCTCTTCATCCTGGCGGCGCAGCAGATGCATCGGGTTGTTCCACTTCCTGTTTGGGAAGGACAACCTCCAGCGTTGTCTCGTGCCGCTTGTCTCGTTTCCAGGGTGTAGCTTGATAAATAAAAATCCACGACATGACCTTCACTTTAAAAAACAAACAAAGATATGTACACCCATAATTAACCGTGTGTTGAGTAATAAAACCACAGCTTATGGCAAAGTATAAGTCCTCGTCATGGCATGAAGCAGCTCCTCTGCTTTGCAGCCACTGATCAAGGCACTGTTATAAATGTATTGCAGGGGGAATCCAGTGGATTTAGCACTTTTTCCCCCTCTCCTTGTCAGACCTCCAGCAGCACTGGCACCTCCTGGGCCTGTTCATCCTCCTGTGCTGATGTGTCAACGTTCTCTTTTGGGTTTTAAAAAGTGTCCAGATGTTGCTTCTGCTCTGCAGCTGTGAGGTTCAGAAAGACGATGTAGTTAGACTCAATTAAAAGGAACTGAGATGGAAACATAGCTGACGGAAAACAAGTTACCTGGATTTTTATCGCTTCCCCTTGTCCAAGTTCTCCGTCTGCTCCTGTGAGACGACACACAGTCGTCAAGCTACAAGTCAACATTTAAACCAGGATGACAGCGAATGCGATGTTTTCCTGCCGTAAAACAAATACGGTTGGGATGTTGATTCAGTGGAATCTGATGGATCTACTAGGGTTCAGAGGAAAGCCTGAAACAAAGGCAGTAATCTGTTGTAACCTCTCAGCATCAGGATCTGTTACAGAAGCACACGAGGTTCTGCCAAACAGCACAAAAGCCATTTTAGGTTGCGCGTACTGAGAGAGCTCTTATGGATTAAAGACTCCAGATTCACACAAAATAGAAGATCTGCTTAAATGGCACCATGGCGGTGCATTTTGTACTCGGCAGCCACAAAGAAAGATGGCTAAACACAAAGGTCACAGTGAAGGCGAAGCTCTGTGATCCGATGGTAAAAATAAAACCAAATATGGGCGTCTACGTTTAATGTTTCTGTCTGATGTCTGGAAATGTAAATACAGAGCAAGCCTAGCTGCTTATTTATATTCGCAGATCATTTCTGGTAACTTTGTGTGGTAAACTGGAGAAATCCAGCCCTCATACGTTATCATTGTTTCTCATGTAGCATAAACCAGCTGACAGTCCATCAAAATGAGAAAAAAAACGAATTATAGATTTTAACTCAATCTTATCAGTTCCACAAAGTTTTCGTCATGATTTTTTTTCTAATATAATTGTCTAATTGTCTTATATATTTGGACTTTTTTCTTAAAATCATATTTTTGAGGAAAAAAAAATGTTGGTTCAACAAGTTTTTCCTAGGAGAGTAGAACACAGATGTTTGTCATTGTTAAATGCAAAACAGACAGAATAAAGCTGTCTGTAAGTTGGACAGTATGGATCCACTTGATGCGGCAGCATTTAGCAGCGTTTCTACCTGTGGGTTCATCTGACGTACAGTGTGAGGGGAAAACAGCTCACGCTGATTATCATCTGACAGGAAAATTTTGCAGTTGAAATATTTGCTTCCTATGTACAGAATGAATTTTTAATTCCTAGATTTGGATATTTGTTTTTTATTTTTTTATGTGTAAATAAGTAGCACAAGTCAACAAGCTGTTTGCACATGCTCAGTGCTGTCCGAACTCAAGAGGCTGTGGAGCATTTAAAGCAAAAAGAGCTGAAAACACAACCAAAATAGTGCCACAGTGAAGCCCCCTGGCCACTAACACAATGCTTCAGTCATTTGAGTGGATTATACAGAAAAATTATTTTATAAACTGTGCAACAGAGAAATGAGGCGTAATACTTCCCACCACGATGAGGCTTAAAACTACTATTACAATACTTAGAAACTGACATCTGATGGGAAAATAACAGTCCCTGAAAATAAGCATGACTGTATATTTTAACATTACATGAAATTATCAAGCACACACCTCTGATGACAAATATTCAGAGCAAATGAGTGCACAGTTAAAGTAGCTTATACAGCCATCTGCAGACAGATTCTGCGATGCCGTAAGCAGCGTTGTCTTGTATTATCAAAGACAAATGATAAGAAATGAATTATAAAAGACCTCTCTTTTCATAAAGGAGGAAGAAACTATTTTATTCTGAGTCCTATAAACAGTGAAGTGCGACTCTGAGGGACATGATGTATATGATGAGGAGATGAAAGAAGACAACAGAGCTGGAGGTGAAAGCTCTTCTCAAGCTGCTCGTTGGGAAATTCTGTCATATCTGTAACTAACATTTTTGGGGATATTTCTGTCCAAACTTTATATTTCTGTCCAAAGAATGTGAAAAATATGGATTTGTTCCACATTTTCTCTTTATTTACATCGAAAACTGAGAGTTAGCGCATGTAGAGCTGCTGAATAGAGAAAATCTGAATCTGAAACGATGTTCTTGTGTTTTAGGAAACTGTAACTGGGAGCTTTTCTTTATTTTCTCAATAATCACCTTACTTATAATCAACAAGATAAAACATAAGATGTGATGGCAGAGAAACGTTTTATCTTGGTTTATAAGAACAATTTGATGATACTTAGAACTTTAAACCAAAACGATGAACATATCCTATTTAAATCTTGTTACAGGAAACTTAAGGAGCCAAATACCTGAAGATGCACCAGCTCAGAAGGTCAAACATGACAACTGTGTGATATAAATTTAGCAAATTAAGAGCAGTTGAGAAGGACTTTTGCATCGTTCTCATCATGGAATAAGACATCTTGTTTTGGTGAAAGGATGCAGTAGCAGTTTCATTAATATTAGTTTTCAATAATAGGCCCATTATTTCATTCCTCTATAAAAGGTAATGTTGCATTAGCCTTTTTGAGTTTGGCACATAATTGCTGCACAACACTGGCAGTGCAGTGGGAGCAGCTAGCTTCATGCTGGATGTAACTAGAACTTCCACATTGGTGAACAATAACAACTGGAGTGAAAAGACGAACCTGCTGGGATTCAGATGTGGTTCGGCTGGGCGGCTCCACCGATGTGGGTGTTGAAGGGACGCTGCCGTTAGGGTCTGATATCAGCAGAGTCCGTCTCTCCCTGGGTTGTTTTTCACACTTTGTCACACGGAACCTAGCAAAACAAATAAAAAGTTACATTGTTAGATGCTTGTGCATCCTTCACACTGCAGAGATGGATCATTAAAACAGCACACTGCCCACTGAAACACTGAAAATAAAGGTTTGATGTAAATATGAATATTTCAGAGTTATTCTCTAATTGGCATCTTAACTTTGCGATTATAAAACTACGCTACCGGATGCGGCTGAAGACAAACTCGCTGACACCTGCTTCTGCACAAACAGGCGCCTGTAACTCACCAAAATATGACCGCCCTCCCATACACCCACTGCTACAAAGCACACACACACACACACACAAACAAAAGCTTTAATCAGATCAGCAAATGAATATTCGTATCCAGGTCATGCTGACCCTCTGAGTGCACGACCATCATCTGCGAGTGTAAATGATAAGCAGCCTCCCTGCATCCCAATTAGGTCTTTGCAGGACGCTAAAGATGAGACATGCTGGTAGGATGACAGCAGCGAGGCCGCGAGCTTCCAGGCTTCACTGACGCTCTCCTATATATGCTTTATATGTTTCAGATGGAAATGGGTTATACGACTACAAACGATGCAGTCAGAAGCTTCTTGAACCGGTCGTTCCCAACCTGTGGTCCCTGATGTTTTGTTCTTGTGGAACCAGCGTTTTGCTCCCTGAAAAATGCTCATTTTTCAACATCAATAAAAATCTCAATATGCTGTAAGAAAATCTTAAAAAACATCCTTAATCAGAAACAACATTTAAAAAAAAGCGACTTTGTGGGCAAACGCCTTGTGCATCCAATCAGTTTTCCTTCATGTCCTGCATGGCTTAGTGAGGTCAGTGACCATTAACCCTTTAAAGCCCAACCCAAGACGCTAAGGAGAAAAGTCCCGTCTTTTTAATGTGATGTCTTTTAACAAAATATGGAAATATATATATTTACTATTAATTACACTGTAACATCAAAATGATTGTAGCTAATGGTTTTGCTTCCTGGTATCCATCAGCGGGCAGAAGACAAGTGTCAAATACTGCAGGCTTTTCAGGAAAGTTTTTACTATAAAGTCATGCGAAATGTCTCAGATTATCAATTCAATAAAATATGGAATTCTGCACTACTAGCACGACGTGGACAAATTTGTGAGCAGCATCCGTCTCGTTAAATGCTCGGCTCAGCCAGTTTCCCAGTCTAAAAGGCCCGGCACTAAAGCAGAGGAACTGCTCCGTCCTTCCACCACTGATACGGTTCTAACTATAACCAGTGAAGTAGTGGATAAACTAAAAACTGTTTCGCTACCAAACACGACTATTTTACAGCACATTTCTTCATACGCTTTGTTAAAAACTCAGGAACCACCGAGTTGTGGCAACTAGCTCTAGCATGCCTTCTACTGTAGGAAGTTACATGAAGGTGGTCTTCAACCATGCTGGAAATGGATTTTGAATGAAATTCTTGAATGATCCGGATATTTTCCTGAGAAGCTGTGGCATAACGCTGTTCTTTCTGTCTTGCTGCCACTAGTTAATCTAACTATTAATTGGTTAACCAGTGAAACTGACCGCCCACATTTGTATTTTCCAGATCACCAGTCTGGTGACACGACGCACTGCAGACTCTACGATTAAGAGAAGATTGTTCATTGGCAATTATTCAGAGTTAATGTTTGATCGCCCGCATGGACGAGTGTTTAACGCCTCGGTTTGGATTAAACTTTGCATGTGGCATCGTCTCAGGCTGCAGAACAGCAGACTCGTCATCAGCCTCGCACACACCTGCCAACGGCCAGCACGGTGACCTCTCCGTGGTGACTGCGGCGCTGCTCCGCCTTGCGGGCCGACGGCCTCCTGAACAGCGGCCATTTCTTCTGGTTGCAGCGTGTGCAGATGTTCTTGTGGCCGGCGGCGCCTCCAATGGTGTGCAGGTGGTTGCAGGTGTGCTTTGCAGCTCCAGGGGGCGCCGTAGGAGAGACAGGGGTCATCGGTGGGGTGGAAGGGCCGATAGAAGTCGGGGTGAGCGGAGGACTAAGGACAAAGAAGCAGAAATGAGATCACTTAACGATTTCAGCCGAGTATTTTACAGCCCTCGGCTTCATTAATGATACTGTTATCTTGTATTAATTCTACACGGTTGCCTCAAGCTTAGAATCAGGCTTGCTGCTGAAAAGCTGCTGCCTGTCTTGGCTGCAGCGCACATATAATGTACATCAGACCAGGAACAGTAATTATGCAACAGAGAAATCTTTCATAGGCCAGTCAGTGTTAGAGCGCCGGGGTACAAGCTCGTATTAAATAAAATCGACTTTCATTTAATCTGTTTTACAGAAAAAAAAAGAATCAAAGCTGCAGCGTCTCTCTTAAAGCGGGCTATCACCACAGAATGACACATTAATATTTCATACATCTGTCCAATTACTGACGAGAACAATCGTTCATGGATCATCCTTAAAGTGAGGGTGAGAGGCCGTTTCTGTTTGGAGCCGACATTAGGTGCAATCGCGCTGCAGAAATAGTTCTTTCCATGATGTTCATCTCAGATCTGCATCAAGGTTTTAATGGAGGTCAACTCACTTGTTTTGTTTGTTTGTTTGTTTTTTAGCTTTCTTACATGTTACATGCTTCTTTTATCTCTATGACCTGGGGATCACTTCCCATGTTGTTTACACACAAACTGCTTTCTACACAGTGACTTGCAGCAGAGAGCACATGTACGTGTACGCATGCATCAAGGGAAGGCTTCATTTTAATGGGTTTATTTCTCCCCAGCACTGAAATAATTACTTGCAGTAAGAAAGAAGATGGAGATGCTAAGTTAGACTGTGTGGGTCGCCGGTTTTCTATGAGCGATGCCAGCTGTAGACCAGAGGCAACAAAGTGCGGCCACGATACACATCACATGTAGCAAAGTTGAGTGACATAATGATGCTTGGTTACTTCCACATGCAGAGGCCGAAGCGTTTCCTGAAGCCAGGACTGGTTCAAGTCTGGATATTTTACTTTTAAAAGATTAACTTAAATGAAAAGTTTGTAAGAGTCCATTTGTGTCCATGTTTGTTGCATTTAAGTGTTAAGTTAAGAGTCTCAGTTAAACGTTGCCTTAGACATTAGACAGGCCTCCTCCTGACACATTTTTGAATTTTTTAAAAACTCACTTGTTCTCTTTGGCCTTTGGCACAGCTTAAGATGCTGACTTCTTTGACATGATATTGTTTTATTTTACTTTGTTTCATTAGTATTTAATTATATTTTAAATGTGTTTTATTCCTTTATTCATTTGTTGTTTTTATTTTAATGTCTTATATTGTCAACACTTTGTGTAAACTTTGTTTTTCTGAGGTGCATTATAAATAAAGTTACAGTTACAATTATAAACTGGCTAAATAAAATAAGCAGGAACTAGCAGCCTAAAGTTTGAGCTTTACTATGTTGAGATTCCCTGTAAAAGAGATGAGAATTTGAGGAATGCTACATTTATTTACAGTCATTTTTGTCCAATTTTTGCTTAAGTTTTAAGGTCTTTAAGCCATTTATTTAAATCATTTTTGGCATTATTATTAGCATTCAGATCTCAATGGCTTTTTATCTGGTTAAACAAAGGAAAAAGAAAGAAAAAGATTTTCCTGAGAGGTGGAGGGAGGTAAAAAATAGAGCCATCACTTTTACAGAGCAGTAGCATCATCACTAGGTGGCAGTATAAGCTCCCCTACACATCTGGCAACTATCTACAAACATTAAACCAAATCAAACTTTATTTATACAGCCTTTTTCATACATCATGATGCATCAGAAAGTGCTTTACAAAGTAAAAACAAATATTAAAAGTATAAAAATGTCAAAGATCAATATCCCACACATCATCATGCTCTCTTTCACACATTTATCATCATACACACACACACACAACACCACTCCGCTTTACATATAAATAAAACTCTGCCTTCTAGTTTCTGTCCCTTTAACTGAAACGATATAAAAGCATAATTTGAGCAAGACATCTGAAAGACAAACTGTCCATATTCAGAAGGGGGGGAGGATTTAGAACTGCACTCATGTGAGAGGAAGAGATTTTTGCTCAAACTGTTCACATCAGTATTCACTATGAACATGTACAGTTAGGATCCCTGATGAGTGGAGGTATGAAACATGAGTTCGATCCACAGGAGGAAGCGAGGACACGATGTAGGAGAGATAAACAGAGCCTGCAGTGGAGCCATGAAGGGGGACTAAGGGATTGTGCAGAGGTGCTGGCTACAGCGCCGAGGAGAGGTGAAGTTAAGAAGCCAATGTGGCGAGGCAGATAGCGAGCTGGCCGCACTACAGTCGCTCTGCTGCTCACAGCCACCACTTCCACCCTCTTCTCCTTCTCCACCTCCTGTCAGCCTGTCTGTCTGCCTGCATGTATTCCATAAATCAGCCCGACCATCACCCCTCTCTCCCCCTGTTCACCATCTCTAAGTGATCCGCTGGCAGGCTGCCCATCCTGGCTGAGAGAAAGAGAACGATGTGAGATGCAACGGCCAAAGAAGGGAGGAGAGAAATCTGAACAGATTGAAAAAAATGATGGAAAACAAGGGGATGAAGATAGCAGGAGAGAACTGAGGAGTTAACACTCATGAAAGAATCTACGAGGAACTATGTGCTACTACAGACTTTGTACTAAATGTTCTTTTTTTTGTGACCATGCATTGCAACAGAACCACTCCTATTATCTATCCTTAATGAAAGAAAAAGGAAAACATCTCTCTAACCGCTTTCCTTCCATATGTAGCCAGGAAAGGAAGATGACAGCCGGGGAGAGAGGGGGAAAGATCCTCCACTAACTCGATTTACTTTGACTCCTCTACTGTCACAAGCATCTCCTCCTCCAATCTGTCCATCTGCCAAACTCCCTTCCCTCTTATCTCCCAGGCAAAGCAGCACCACAAGCACAGCTCAGCTCATTACTCCCAACATACAAATAGCAGGAGCACAGCTGAAAATGGCCTTTCTGAGGTGGCTTAAATCATCCACTCTTGGAATAGAGGGTAATTTCATAAAGACAAGCAGGCAGCTTTTCATTTGAAGCCATGTTAAAAAGACCTACTGAGGTCTAAAAAGAGGGATTGTAGATGTTGTGTTCCTAGAAGAGGCTCTTAATTTCTTCTTTTCTTATATAAGTAGATTAACAATCATAATCTTTGGTTATTTTCTATATTAAATGATATTTCCAGGTGGTATCCACCAGTGTGTCTGTGGGTTTTAGTTGCCACGGCTAGCTAAACATTAAGCTAGTTACGGAAGGAGATGGTTAAACCAGCTAATCTTCCCAGTCAATGCCACTGATTTCCAATCAATAGTGTTTTGTTTTTTGTTCCGCAGTCTTACCGGTTGGATTAATATTTGCACTGAGCATTGGGGTCCAAAAGTAACACCTACATTATTTAGTAAAAAAATAAATAAAATATTTGTGTATTTTTTTTTTATTTATTTATTCATTTTTTTAAAAATCACATTCCAAGCTCCAGCCATTGCTTGTTTTTCACTGCATGGGGTTAAAATGTGTCCCAAAAAGACATAGAAACTTATCCTTAGGATTTCATGCACATTCATAACAATTTTCAACCAAATCCAGTGGAAAACAAGCTTAGCAAGAGTCAAGATATTCAAAGTAGAGATTTTTTTAACCTTTCATGAATCCAATAAAGAGCAGGACAGTCACTGTGTCTTAAACTCTGAGTCACAACTTAAACTCTACAAACAATAAAAAACTTTATCAATTAGCTAAAAGCATACAAAAGCTACTGCTGCAACTGTTAATCTATAGCCAGCAAGCTATGGATTAATACATTAGACACCTCCGAGTTTTTGGTGCCTAGAATTGAGAAGTGTTTGCTTTATTTTAATGGGATATAAATCAATAACTGTTGTTTAGCTAGGATTAACCATTAAACTGCGACTCAATCTGGCATTTAGTTTGTTTGCAATTAATTAAATAGCTTTCATGGTCTGGAAATTAAAAACAGTGAAAACATTTTTTTTCCAAGTGTACTCCTTCTGTGTCAAACCAATGAAAAGCAGCAAATCCTCAGTGAAAAACTCATTTAGATGCAACTCTTCAGCCACAAAACAGCTGATCGACTGGGAAGACAGCAGACAATTAATAGTCCAGTCTATAAATAAAACTTTAGAATCTCCTCCTTATATTTACGGCCATAGCCCCATCATGTGGTTTGTCAAAGAGCCAGAGAAAAAAAATGTGTGCCAGCATCTGTGTGAAATAATCCCACACTGCACTAATAAGTGGCACAGCAGCATTTTGGGAACATCTCCGGCTGCTTGCCCTCAGTCAGACCTCAACAATCTGGAGACGAATCAGAGGATTAATGTCGCCTGATTGCTTGGAGTGTTCTCGTCCTGCTCTGTGTGGACAGTTGCTTCCCAAGTGACTTGGACAGACTGAAAAGGAGGCTTATGGCGCCACCTGGTGGACCAGATGACTAAAACCAGCCTTTAAGGGGAACTGGAAGACAAACAGCCTTTTTATTAAGCACATTGATTTGCTGTTTACAAGAAAATGAGACCACTTACCCGTCTGATTCGACGCTGTTCTCATGAACCATGGCTTTTAGGGCGTCAGAGTTTGCTGAGGAAGAAGAAATACAGTTAAAGAGGGAGATAAAAGCGGTTAAGAACGCTCCACTGACTTCAAAAGCAGAGTACTTATTGAAGGATGGCTATGAGAGATTAAATCTTTAACAAGATTACATGGCAATCGCCGACTGGATCACTATATACGGCAGTCTCAGGGGAATAAAGTTTAAGTTTCACATGGTGGTCATGAATTCAGCTGATGGAGATCAAGTTTTATATTTTTCATGCTGCCCGTCGACATCAACGAGCTTCGGCTTACAGGCAAAGTAACGTCACCGGAGCCGACAGCGCAGATTTAGATTTACATAATTTGCTGGCGGGGAAACATTTCCCAACACCATACCCCGATGCATTCACTGACTGCTATGAGCGCACAGATAAAGATGTGGATCGTTCTGTGAAAATAGGGAAAAACACTGGGAAACAAGACATTACTTATGCAGGAGTCTCCTAAACAGATTTCATGTAAATATGCAGAGTTGTCTGACTCCCAGCATTGCCCTCCTCATCACCCTGCACATCTTTCATACCATGAAAGAACCACAGGATGTTTTAGAAGCGTTTTCCTTTGATCAAGGCATTTTCACACCCCTGAAGAGAGGTAAGTAGTTTATTTTAAAGGTGATTCGGGGGTCTTCAAAAGGGCCGGAAAACACATATTCTAAACAGCGCTCGAGTGTTAAAGCACATCCTATCAGTCCAGTGAAGGTTACAACAGCTATGACCTTTTCACAGGATTCACTTCTTCATTTTAGCTTCCAGCCTTGGCAGCTTGTTAGAAAGAAGTAAAGAGACATTTCTGAATCTGGACGTTCATTAGGATCTTATTTAAATGCCATTTATGACTGACTTACTAAAGTATAAACAGAAAAAACTTAAGCTAACATATACATTGATATCTCAAAACTCATATTTTTCTTGCTTTAGTTACGAATATTTCCTCTAAGCCTGGTTCCTACCTGATAGCTGCTGGGTTAGATTCCTGCCCTGCCAAAAACGTGCTAAAGAGCTGCTGGTGACAGGGTCTGTGTGATTGTTTAAATAAAGGCCATGTCCACATAGGTGACTTGAGGTGCATCTGTTGAAATGTTTATTTTCAATCATTTTTAATTCATTAACAGGGAAGCAGCGTTTTGGAAACAGAAAATTGACATCTACAATATTTTGCAACATATAGCTACTTGTCAAAAATTTTACGGAACATACTTAGCTGACCACACTGAGCTCCAATGAGCTTTCTTTAATGTACTGTGTGGAATATTTCATGTCTATCCAGGTAACCTAGATTTCCCTGCACCATTTCTGTAATGAAACATGTCTGAGAAACCACAAGGCAGATGATTTATCCCAATCAATCAATACATTAAATAAATAAATTAACTATTATGTTGATAATTATCTTAACTATGGTTGTAGCAAAGGGCAGGACTTAGTAAGAATGCACCTTTTGTGGAGAGAAGATAAGTAATGAAAAAGAGATGCAGCAATAAGATATTTGCTCTGATATTAGCTGGATCAGAAACCGGAGTTCTGAGTTATTTCTTAGTTTTTACTGCTACGCACACTTTTTTTTTTAATTGAAGTTTATTGAACATAAGACAACAATTAAAAACAAACTGAACAAAAGGAGAGAGATTACATGAAGAAAAAAAAGAGAAAAAGTCTTTGTTCAAAAGGAGTGGGAAGAAGCCTATGCTTATTGTATCCCACCCCTTCTTATCAAATCATATTCTATTAAATCTAAGATCGG
>JBBDHI010000005.1:9800123-9810698 GCA_037177115.1 Craterocephalus stercusmuscarum | reverse complement strand
TTTTAAAAATCGATTCTTGGAAATTTTGAAACGATTCTGAATCTTGATGAACAAGAATCTCGATTCCGATTAAAAACTATTTTTTTCACCACCCTATTATTTATCTACCTTCAGACCACTGTGTCAGACAGGCTTTAGCTTAGTTCTGTTAGCGCTCCACTAAATATATGTTGCAAATTATTGTTCATTAAACACAATACAAGTACTGCACTTGTGGTTTATTATATTTACCATCAAGACCCGGCTAATATTATCAATTATAAGTTTAAATGGAATATGATAATAAAACACTACCTGAAAATGTTGTTTACTTCAGAGAAGACAGCAATGGAACTTTTACAGTGTAGAAACTCCTATCACCACAAAAATCCGCCTACAATTGTCGAGGAGACGAACTTCCTCGAACACCCTTGTTCCCGAGCCAAGTTTTTCTGAGAAGAGCTACGTATAAATACCCCACAGCTCACACTCCAGCACTGACTTCCTTCCCGCAGGCTCTGTGAAAACGTTCCTTCCCAAACAACCAGCAGGAGTGACTCCAAGGGAAAGAGGCAAGCATAGGCCAATCCCACTTCAAGTCTTAACTTTCCAAAGTTTCTGCATCAGACTGGAAGATCACATACCTTCGTTTTTCATGATGTAGTGGACAATCTGTCCAACAGTGTCGCTGTCACTGAGGGTGTCATTTTGCTCTGGAAACACAAGAAAAAAGACAACAATAAAACTAACAATAATCTCAATTAGCTTTTACATAACAGACATATAACATTGACAGAGCATCCTCATTAGTGAGGGTACAGGTCAGCGCACATTAATGATCAAACAGAGACAGCTCTAGTGTGAAAGTGTTCACTTCAGAATCATCATTAAAAACATAATAAAACAGTTTTTCTTTGTGTATGTGCCTTTTTTAGAGCTGAACAGAGAGGGCTGTCCCTTTTTATTCAAAGCTAGAATAACCGGTCACGCATGGGAACTGCCAATAGAGCCTATCAGGAAAATGTGCTTTTAGGCCACACTACAAAGGAAAGCAAATCTAAGTGAATTACAAAACAGGAGAATGCAATATTTGCCAATTTTGTGAAAAGAAGCTGTCTCAAGACGAGGAAACATTAGAAAGGATAAGATCCTGCTTTCCAGATAGTAAATAGGTTAGTGTGGAGCCTGAGGATGATGCACAGAGCGTCCAGTCAAGGGTGGTGGATGACGCTAAGTAAAGTACTTCTTGGTAATGGTGACTGTTTCTGTGTTTCACTTGAGATCACTGAGCAGAAAGTGACATACAGGTCATCAGACGTTCTCAACACAAACACCCATCGTGTATTTTATCACACCCGTCCTCAAACAAATGTTTGTTGTGACTGGAAACGACGCTGATAAAAAAATAAATCCCAAAGTTCAACAAACAATGAGCTGGCGGGGTGCGGCAACATTGTTTGATAAATCTTGGGTTTGTCGTACTGCACATTTCGTAAGGACTGTCACACCTTTCCCAATGCAAAGCAACATAAATATGTGCACTAAAACGTGTGAAACCATCAGATAAATACACCTCCAGAGATTAATTTTTTGCAAATGTCATGAAAAAAAACCCTTTTAGTCAGCAACGTATTACTGTAAGCAATGATCGGTTTTTATGATCGGCTGTCAAAATATTGTCGTGTTCAATTCTCTCCTGAAAACCTTTTTCCATCAGCTGCAAGCACAAAGCCACAAAGAGTGCAATCATTATTCCCGTTTCAACACCGAGGACAGGAGCTTCCACTCGGCACACACCCATATGAGGGTCTAACTTCCTGGTGTTTCCTGCTGATTGCTTCCTCTGAATTTCCTCACTACTGATAAATGATTCTCAGGAATCTTCTGGCATGATACACATGATCATTAACAACGACGTGCAGCTTTTAATCTGCACGGAGGGTGAAACGCGAAGAAAAGGGATCGAGCCAAGTGGAAATCTGATCTTTGTGTGAGCGCACTCGCTGAATGGTTGAGGTCGGGGCACAAAAGCTGTGTTTTCCTTTGTTTCGACATGTGGCAGAGAGGGTAGGGCTCTCGGAGCACGCATGCACAGAAACACAGATAGCAGTGAAAACGCTTGATGTGATTACGACTACCGTCCTGCTGGTAGGGAGTTTATATTAACTCAGAGTCTTCCTGTGATAAAGGAAGAACTGAGCTAGAAACCTCAACTATGGTTGTGAAATATAAGTATGGAGGTTGTAAAGACAAGCGTCTGGAAAGCACATCCTTTTCTGGATGACTGAGCTGAATTAAAGCAATAAGAGACATAGAGCAGAGTCACTGCTCATTTAAATGTCCAGGAGGGGGCCTTGAGGCAGACCCAGGATTTGAGGGAGTGATTGCATTCTTCAGCTGGCTTGGGAATGAGTGGTCAGCCCTGAAAAACGGGCGGATGGACACTCCATTTAACATGTAGACACACTGAATCACACAGGAAGCCATCCAGGGCTCCATTGTGTAACAAAGTCATGTGAAAGACGGCCCAGATTCACACAAAGCCTCACAGCATACAGAGGTGGAAAAGTTTTCGGACACCCCATGCATTTGGTAAAAAAATATAATGCATTCCAGTCCATTTTGTCCTAGCACATTTAAACAAAGAACATTGTACCAAAGTGCTGTACAATATGAGGAAAAGATAAAACATAATGTGTACAAAAGAATTAAAAAAACAACAAATACATGTTCAGATTATATGTTCAAGAATCACTCTTAGGTCTTCAAATGCAGTTTCTTTTTTATAGCCACGGCAAAAATATGCAACAAAACTTAAAAAAAGCCATTCAGTTTCTCTAATTTGAAAATATTTGTGATTGTGTACATCTTTAAGGGTGTCCGAAAACTTTTCTCCACCACTGTAGAGTCAGCCGTTCATTCCTTCCATGACATTTCTCTTCCTTGTGACATAACCCAGAGCCGGCCAACCGCCGATGCAAAACATCTGCGCACAAGAGTCACTGGGACAGCAGAGAGCACAGGCTCACCTTTCAGTTTCATGTGACAGATATGGGATGGGGAGGGGGGGAGCAAACAAGGAAACTGAGGAAAATCAAACCGGTCTTTTGCTGAGATTTTTGCTCCACCTCCCTAGCCACCTATCATTTAGTCAGAATCTTGTGATTTGTCTTCCTGCTCTCCAGAGGCCCTCTTTCCTTAGAGGAATACATTGAACCCATTCCTAAAATAACAGCTCATTCATGGGAGTTTAAAGGTGTTTTTCCCCCTGTTTATTCAAACAAAAACAGAGGGCTAGTGGTTCCACATCACAGCGGTCAGGGCTTACTGTCCGCACCTGTATGTGCCAACTCATTAGATTCAGGAATGTAACGGAGGCCTGCAAGCACTCGAGGGCAGGTGGAAGGATCCAGACATCTTCATGCTTCATTTCTGACCTTTATTCTAACTCCTACATGACTGAAAAGCAGAAAACCCTCCCTGAAACTTCTTCAGGAACTGCGATGCAACAGTTTGACAGGAAAGAATGTGGTGCCGAGTATCTGCCGAAGTTTATCTAGATAATAATGTTTTACTTAACGTGCTGCTGTTAAGCAAAGAGGAAGATAAAGTGACCAGCGTATGACTGCCTGGAAATTAGAGCTCATTTACAAATTTACAAAGATATTTGTTTTTGCTCTCCGTTTATGTTCTTAAGAAGAAAAAAACTTGAATTTCCAATGAAAATCTAATCTACACGTCAGTAAATGGTTTCTAAGATAACAGCGTTTATCGTGTAAAGAACTTATTGGGTTTTAGTGTGAGATTGCTGCAGGAAATACAGCATAATGTGCAACAGGAATTAGCACAGCCACTAGCATCCATCATTTTGACAAGGCGCCAGTTTTAATGCATAGTGCAGTGCTAAATTAAGCAACTCGGTGAAACACTGGTGTCCCATCATTAACAGACCTTAAGACTTACAACTTTAATTTTGCTAATGGACCCCATGTTACGTCTTTAGTTTTTTTTCCCTGTCACAGCCACAGTCTACCCAAAAGGATTTTTTCTCCCCCACACAGAAACCTTCTGTTTGTACAGTCCGTTTATAGTCTAGCCTTTTTCAAGCACATCACCATAATGTGTGTACAGTAGTAATATTTAATTATCTACACTGGCATGCATTCAAACAAATTATGAGCAGCTGCATTGGACTGCACTACTTTTAGCCAGCCAGAGCTGACTGGGCTCTGCAGACATGGGAGCTTATAATGGGACAAGTGCAAAAATTGAGTGTTTTAGAGATAAAAAAGATATGTTATTTAATGTAACCTAACATTAAAAAAATATCTAGCTTTATTAAAAATAAGGGTGGGGGGGAACAAACTGGATAAAAGAAGACATGTTTCGCCTGATTAGAGACTAAAACATGCAGATGTAGCCAGATGGTTCACACCATATTTTAAGCAGTGCTTGTAAATTGGGTATTTCACCATTTTTAGCAGCCACTCCTTCAGGCATCAGTCCCGTCTTCCATGTTAGGATGGACGGACCTCTGTAAAGTGTCGGTGTTGTATTCTACAGAGGGTGAATGAAGGGGTTAAGTTGATCCACCACTGATAAGCCTCTGAGGCAGAGAGGGGTAGCACACAGGTGAGATGGCCAATGTACAGGTTAGCTGCTTTAACCAAGGATGCCATCGTCACTGTGAGCACACACTGATGCGGCGCTGAGCCACTTCTTATAAGTGTGTGAATTAACACAAAGAAGCAGCAGTACTTTAACAAGTACTTTAATAAGTTCTTTTTGTGCCTATCACGTGCAACGGATTGTGAAAAGTTTTTTTTAACAACTGCAAGGAAAGATTATGTCCTTTAGGATGAAATAGAAAAACCCTTTTTATTATCAAAGCCTTTTGTAATGCTTTTGCATGAAAAGTCGTTTATAAAGTTTGCTTTGATCCTGAGATGGTTAAAATCTGCGGTTTTGCTGCAGGATGTCACAAAACCTGCACTTCTCCTTTTTATATTGACACTGAACTGTAAAAAAAGAAAATGTGCCACTGCTTTTATTTGTCATTGAAGAATTACAACATTTTATTACTTAATTGTGTTGACTGAAGTTTAGCGATTATTTTATTGAAGCTTTACACAAACTCTGAAAGAAGAGATAGTTTATGAGCTTTGGAAATAAAAGGCACATGCTTCTGAACAATTCATATCTGGAGCTCACTTATGTGATGTAAATGTAAAATGGCACAAGTCTTATTTAAAGGGCAAGCTTGGTATTTTTCAACCTGGACCTATTTTGCTGCAAGAAATACGATCATTTACTCACCCAGATAGTTTGGGTGCAACTTGAACTCCCCTTGGAAGATATTTATATCCACACGCCATCAGCATATATCCATATAATGGGAGCGTTCAGGGCAAGTGCCGGTCAGCCTCTAAATAAAGCATTATCTGCCACAAAACATTATACCAATGTGTTGTTAGCAAATCCTAATTCGATCCCTCTGTGACCTGGAAGCAGCTTGTACTTCCATTGTTGTTATGGCATACCTGCCACGGTGATGACGTTACTACCATGCGCCATGGCAAAAGGCCGAATTTACTCCGTATTGTAGACGGTCCGCTACATCCTATTTTTACAATTTGGAAAAACACAAACACGGACCATGTTGCTATTATCTTAGCAAGTAGCCGAGGTCCGGGTTGAAAAATACCGAACTTCCCCTTTAAGCAAGCAATGGTTACATTAATATATGTTCTCCTACATAACTGCATTTTAAAAATAACAAAGACCACAAACATAACTATTTATCTTATCCCTACCTGCCATGGTGGAAAAATAACGAGATGCGACTCTTTATGTCTTTAAGTGTCCTTGCTTAATAAACACTTCAACATAATGTTATTTTGACCTGCAGTAACTTCAGTTTTTAGCAATGCAAAACTCAAGTTCAGTCTTTCTTCACACCAACTTGGATTAATTTGAGTCCGGCTGACTAATAATCCTGGGTGTGTGTACTGTGTATACAGTAGCTGGCACACAGCTGCAGTAGGCACAGCAATCTCATGATACTGATGTTAACCACTTCATGTCACACATGGAGGGTAGAACGAAAGTAAAAGAATGAAAAAAAGACAAGTCTGTAAAAACCGCACTTTGTCATAGCTCAGTGTTTTTTTTAAAGTGACTCATCCACTTCCCTCTATTTTAGTCTCATCGTCTTACCTCCACACAGCTCCGGATCCCTCTCTTCTTCTTCACACGCCTCTTCATCCTCTTGGGCAGTGGTGCACCGATAGCCCTTCCTCTTCAGCACGTGGCAGACCACCACCCCCAGCAGGCCCAGAAGGAAGAAAACCGGCACGAGCACGAAGGCAATGTAGTCCGGGTTGGCAGTGCCATGAGATTTTGTGCTTTGAGATTCTGTGGTTTGAGATACTGTGGAAGATGAAAAAATATTGGATGATTTTTTTTTATATATACACTTATAAAAACAGTTATTAAATCAAATGTTGCTGCAACAGGAAAAGTCCCAGTGATTGTAATCAGTGTCCTTGATAGCAACCCGATATCAGCAGCTCAAAGCGGAGCAGCTGGGGGGGGGGTCTAAAAAGTCTCTGCTGCAACCTGGCGGCACTTTCATGTTCCTTTTCTGGATCAGTCTGCCTGGCCTTGAACTGTTCAATCAGATGCATGGTGCCCCCTCTCACAGCTTCGTTGTCTCCGTAGAAGTGACAGATAAACCAAGTTTTCAGTTTCCATGAGAGCAAACTTCTCTGAGCACAAAAGAACTGGAACATATGCTTTTGGGTTCACCAAAGTACACAAACCCAGCCTATATTAGGGTTGGTTATATGTGAGGAGATTTTTATAAACTGTCTACAACAGAAAGAACCAAACGCTCATAAATTTTTACCACTGTAGCGTAAACTTCATCTGCCCATTCATAAGGACTAAAGTCCACAGACTCTACAGACGGGCGTTCTGGGAGGAGCTCATAAGCCCCGCATACTGGCCGATCTATTCTACAAGACAAGAGGTAGTTTAAAGGAAATCATTTCATTAATCAATTCTTCTGGCTAATCTGCTTCTGTGTTTCTTTGCTATACGAGCTGAAAGTCCAGTTTCTATCCAGAAGTAGCAGTTTTAGCTGAACTCAAGGCCACATTAAGAAGCAGACTCATCAATTTAACATGCCACTGATTCTGCGTTGAACCACACCTATTGTTTAGTTTAACACAGCTCAACAAGTGGCAATGGCACGCACAAGTCAAAGCATTGTTGCTTGGCAACCACTACTACCCAAAACCAAAGACGTAGCATGTAGTAGTGATGTCAGAAACCGGGATGCAATAGAAAAGCTCCACGCCGGTACAGAAAAATATAGATTTTCACACATCACATTGTTTTATGGATGTAATCATATTGTGTTCATTTCAGATGCAGCATCATGATCGGGTCTTCCATCTACAAGAATGTATGGCCAACTAAAGGCGAGGAGTGGCTCCTGCTGTGGATGGATCACGTGGAGCATTCCAGGAAAACACACAAGAGGGCTTTTGTCCGCATTCCTGTTCACAGTGCGTGCAAACTCCAGTGGAAGACGTGAGACAATATAAGACTGACACGATGGTGCAGTTCAGGAAGAATGTCAGCCCTGCCAGTCTAATGAAATCTTCCCACTTGGTATACGTGCCACACCACAGTATGTGCAGGCATACGTTGTATCTGAGAACCTAACCACGTGATCCCCTCTGTGCATACGAGAATTTGTGCTGCTCCATTGTCCCGACTCCCTGCTACATCAGACCGAACACACTGAATATTGTCTGCTCGCTGACCTCCCTGTGACCAAATGTGTCCATGTGCTTCCAGCAGGAGCCGACCAAAGCGACGACCACGCTATGCACTTCCCCTGCACAGTCTCCAGCTGACTCACACGCCAATTATATGACTGTATTAACGGCACTGAGAAAAGATTAGCCGAGGAAACGGGTTGTCCCGTAAAGGAGATTTAGAGGCAGAAATGTTGCGTCCATAACATTTGGGTGATATGTTGGAAGGCAAATGCTTCAGATGTCATGTACTGGTGTGGACTTTGTCAGACTCTGCAAAAGGACACATGAAGATGGGAAAATTCAGAAGACAGGCCAAAGACATTTTCCACAAGCTAGCATGACTTGTGAGAAATTCTCCCCAGTCAGATCTCTGCCATTTTTACAATCTATAGTGTTTAGACTCCTGTTCATCAAGACTAGAACCAAAACTGGTTTGTTATCTCAAGTAAAAAGCCTAACAAAATATGACAATGTCCAGATCTAGATGTAGTGAGCCACTAAAACTGGAAGAATCCAATAAAACCAGACACTCTAAATCAAAACAATTTTATTTCCAACAATACTATTTATTGGTTGTGGTTGCCATTTTTTAATGAATATTAGAACACTTTAATATGAAAAATACTTTATTAATCCTAATATAACACTGCAGCAGTATATAAAAGATAATAAGAATAAATAATGACTAGAGAGAGATATTGTAAAAATCCTACTGCCAAGGGCAGAAATCCCCTCCTGTACACTATAATCAATCAATTGTCCAGATGTGCAGTGTTGTCCATTATCTTTTAGGGCTGTCCCGATCAGATACCAGTATCGGGTATCGGTGCCGATACATTAAAAAAACAAGTATCGGACAGTATCGTTATGCGTTAAAATATGTCGATACCAGGTGATCAAGGTTTCCTTTCCAGCCCTTTCACCTGACCTGCTTGGTACACCCGACTGTTCTCCCTAGATCATAATGGGTTTACTCAGGTTTTTTTTTCTTACAACAGAAATGTGAAATGTGTCATGTGTTACACAAAGTCTTTAGATTTATCTTAAATTAACTCACTGGTTAATAATTAATGACTCAGTTTTTCTCACACCTTCTGTTGTGGACTTTATCAGTTACACCTTAAGGTTTTGAGGTGAGGTTTGACACAATATTTTGCTCTAAACAAAATGTAAGTATCGGTATCGGCCGATACTCAAACCTCTGTATCGGTATCGGAAGTGAAAAAGTGGTATCGGGACAGCCCTATTATCTTTGTTAACATTCTTCTTTCCCAGTACATTCAGCTTTCTCCACCAGTTTGTTCAGCAAGATCAGACAGATCAGACATGACAGAACATCATAAATGCTCATCACACTCAACATCTGGTTCCAAGAAAGTCAGATCTAGGAGAAATGCAAATCATTTTGTAGTAGAGAAAACGACTGTGGTTGATTCCTGTAAAACGTTCAAAAATAACTATTTATATACCAATAACCCCCAATTATGTGGGTGTTTAACCAAACCTAAAAGCTTCTAAGTAATGCAAGTTCAATCCCAAAGCCCTTCATTATTCCACAAACCTTTTATCACTCACAGTTTAGCGTATTCTTTTCAATAAACACAAGTTCATGCTGGTTTAGTTGTTTGGAAGAACAGCAGTAAGCATGTAGCTGGGCATAGAACAAAGGGTAAATGCAATTCTGTCAAATAGTGAAAAGATATCAAATACGTGTCTGGACTTGCCATTTTTGTAAACAAACCAGTTTTAACTAAGTGTCTGGTCCTTCCTCATTTTTACAGAATAACTGAAAAGTGACACACTGATATTTACTGATTCTTTGTAGGGATAATTAAACGTTCATTTTGGAGGCTTTTCCTCTAAAACACCCTGTGGAAATAGACGGTTGCGATTTGACAGAGGACTCTTAAGTTGTGTTTTTGGCAAACTTCATCCAGGATGAAACTGTTAAGATTTGAGCTTTGCCATGTAGACAGTAAGAGCCTGACTTGCCACACCTGATTGTTTTTAGTAGAAATCCTAATCTCTCCTCCAGTTACATGGCAATTGGAGACGACAGCAAAGTGTTGCGGTTCATTTAAAACAATAAAAAAAACTAAAACAGGGGGCAAAGTCAACTTGTATGCGTTATCATACATCCTAAAAAAAGCTTTTGAGAGGGAAGCTTCTCTTCTTCACAGGGAGATCCTGATCATATTGTATTTACAACTAAACGTAAGTTAAAAATGTTTTCCAGTTTTTACATTTTCTATTTTATATGGGTAAGAGGTTAAAACAGACAAAATACTTTCCTGCTGTCAGTATTAGTGTGTATACGGCCAGTGCTCTGGGGGGGACACAGTGCAATCAGAACCAGTAATACCATTAACTTCCAGAGGACTAGCCATGAAATCTGCTGCCAGATGTCTTTCAGTCGGATGAGAAAAAAATAAAATAAACTATCTTAATCTTTATCTCTCTTCGTCCAGGGTTTGCTGAGGCTCTATGTGAGATGTAAATGTGCTTTTATAAAGAAAAAGTAGCCTCCAGCCCAGACCCTTAGCATGTGCACCCAAGTAGTTTTTTTCCATCAATGCTAATCAGAGATATAGCTGATAGATTACTTTCCATTTGAAAAATGGCAAAAGTCTGGCTCTCTGCCAGAAGTTTCTCTGCACCATCACCCTTTCAATTCAACTTTTTTTTTTTTTAATTCAACTTTATTTATATAGCGCCAAATCATAACAAAGTCATCTCAAGGCGCTTCACTGACAATCAGTCAAGCAGT
>JBBDHI010000005.1:9772858-9786467 GCA_037177115.1 Craterocephalus stercusmuscarum | reverse complement strand
CTTCACTTGTGTGAAAACTAGTGTTGTGTTAGGAGAATATAACACATCATTTACAGAGTATGTGTAAATGTGTTTTCAGGGCTGTGCCACTGTTGGGCTACCTGCCGCAGGACTTGGTGGGGACCCCCATCCTGCTCTACATCCACCCAGAGGACAGGGCCATGATGGTGGCCATCCATGAGAAGAGTGAGTTCCACTTGTGCTCTTTGCTTATTTCATGTAGTGAAAATATACAGGATGAATTTGTTGTGTATTTACACTCACAGGCTGCTTTTTAGTTCCCAATAGGAGGTTTGAACATCCTCTTCATCCTGGAACTGCAGAAACGTATCAAGCTCGTAGACTTAGAGAGGCACATCTAGTCTGTTAGAGATGTCTTATTTAATGTTAGTAGTGCTAACTTTGGGTTTACAGAGATGTTTTTGTCACGCTGAAGATGAGATCTTCACAGGGAAAATGTGAAATGTTTAGCAGAGTTGGTTGTGTTCACACTTTTGGTTTCTTTGATGGTTTTTCTGCCAGCCGGATTGTGTGTTTTTCCACATTCATCTCCCGTGACCACAAATCGTGGACGTAGCATGTTCTGTAACTGTGAGAGCTGCAGAGAGGAGATGAGTGCCTGGTACACTGTTGCACATGGATGTAAATCATTGGAGGCATAGCTCAGTCTAGGATTTCAAGCTGTGAATAAAAACAGAAAAAGGAAGTATAATTATATATAGTTGTGTATAGTTGTGTTTAATTTAATGTATCGCAATACCTCGAAAGTGTCAGTGTTATGAGTCCTCCATCACCACTGCACACCTTGGTTTAGATAAAAGGTTATCTAGGTTTTGTCATATTTTTATCAGCTCACAGAAGTCAGACCATCCTGACTTCTTCCCTGGATTTTTATTTTGTTCTTGTTCATGTACAGCCTTTTTTATAATCTCCCAAGAGTGTGCGTATGTGATCAGCTCATTATCAGACGATTTACCAGCAACCATCATGAAACGATTTGAAAATCAACTTTAATGACTTTATATTTCTGTTTTAGAGCCAAGCTTAAACTAGAGCAGACCATATCAGTGTGTCTATATCCAAAGAGTTTCTGCCTCTGTGATTGGCTAGTATTTACATTTAACAGGCAGTTAAGTAATTAAGTGGCCACAAGGGTGAGTATATGTACATAAATTTGTACTGTATTTTATGTAAGGCTCTCTGCATATATTCTTTATTTGAGTCTTTTAGAATATTCAAAACTCCACATTTTCTTTTTATAAAGGAAATTAAATCACTGTTCTTGGAAAGTTAAAAACCAGGTAGAAGATGTAGGTATCCTGTCCTGCTTAAATTGTGTGCTCCCTGTGCGTCATGCCCGTTTCTTGATTCCATCTTCACATGCATTATCTTCTATTCCTCCTTAGTTTTTCAGTTTGCAGGGCAGCCGTTTGACTATTCCCCCCTGCGGATGTGCGCCCGCAGTGGCGAGTACCTAACCATCGACACCAGCTGGTCTTCCTTTGTGAACCCCTGGAGCAGGAAGGTGGCCTTCGTTGTAGGACGCCACAAAGTCAGAACGTACGATTTTTCACCCGCCAACATGAAAACAAAGCAAACAGATTTTTCTTAGTGTTGCTGCACTTACTCAGGCAGTAATAAAAATAGTCTTTTTATTTTAGTGGAGTTTAAATTATCAGTGTTCAGAGGGAGAAATCAGATATTTATGCATTACTCATTCAGGTCAGCTGTATTAATTTGACATCAGTAAAAGTTGCAGGACCTATCTGCAGACATGAACATGAGTATTATTATAAAGCCGTAACAAAGCATCACACCTCTCTGCACTTTTGTGCTTAATTGCCCTTTTCCTATTTCTCCATCTCCAGGAGTCCTTTGAATGAGGACGTGTTCTCCATGCCGCAGGGCTATGAGAGCCGGGTAACCACGCCAGACATCGTCCAGCTGAGCGAGCAGATCCACCGCGTCCTGGCACAGCCGGTGCACAGCGGCAGCTCCCAAGGCTACAGCTCGCTGGGCTCCAGCGGCTCGCGGGGCTCTCACCGCTCCCACCAGCAGCATCTCAGCGCCTCAGCCGCCTCCTCCAGCGACAGCAACAGCCCCGTCATGGACGAAGCTGCAGCTGTGGTCACTCTGCAGAAACCTGTGAGTCAGAGCGAGAAGTTGTGTTCAGTTAAACCCATCTCGTTGATAAACGTCTTTTAGCCTCATTGGCGGCCCATCTTCGCCCTTCGCCTGCTCACTTTGCGGTTACATAGACTTTTTTTATTAACGGTGTCTGTGCTGTGGGGTTTCCTCAGATGACGTTCCAGCAGATCTGCAAAGACGTCCACATGGTGAAGACCAACGGGCAGCAGGTTTTCATCGAGTCGCGCAATCGTCCACTGCCGCGGAAAAACACTAGTCCAGGTGAGATAGATACCTGATATCATCAATGATGGGATGTGCAGACACACTTCAAACCAACATGAGTTTTTTCTTGCAGGGAATCCGTAATGTTTAATGTCAATATTTCTCTTTGCTTCTCCCTGTCCTTCATCCAGGCTCAGCGGGCTTCAGAGCCATCTGCAGTGACCCAGTCAGAGGAGCGGACATGACGCAGCCGCCCAAAGCTCTGGTCCCTGCGCCGCTCATGCAGAAAGAGCCCACGACTGGATACTCCTACCAGCAGATCAACTGTCTGGACAGCATCATCAGGTTTGTGCACGAGCCTGAGCCCACTGTCCTCTGCTTATCTTCATGCCATCATTCCACTCATCCGCTGTTTTTCCACACAGATACTTGGATAGCTGCAACATTCCTAATACTGTCAAAAGGAAGTGCGGCTCCTCCTGCACCGCCTCTTCCACGTCTGATGATGACAAGCAGCCCGACGTTTCTGGCAACAATCAAGGTACTTTAACTCAGATTTAGTTGTTTTTAAAACCACTTTAAGCTGATTAGCAGTTGTTAATGATGAAAACTAGAAGCAACGGTTATAATTGTGATCATCTACTCACACAGACCAATTATATGGGCTTGACTTGTCTCATGACAATGACTTTCCTCGATACTAACAAACCTGGTTGTTCATGTGTCTGTCTGACCTGTGACAATGATTTCTCTGCAGGTGGTTCAGTTAGCCTTGTAGGTGAACCACCTCCTCTGCCTCCGCTCACCATGGCCACGAAGGCAGAGAGTGTAGCCTCAGTTACGTCTCAGTGTAGCTTCAGCAGCACCATCGTCCATGTAGGAGACAAGAAACCTCCCGAGTCAGGTGGGCACCGTCAACTCTCCACACTCTCCACAGGTCATCAACAGGAAGTCGTCAAGATCATGGAAGCTTTTCTCTTTTTTCTTTCAACAAGTTGAATTTTTCCAGTTTTTCTTTTTTATAATAAAACAGAAAAACTATAGTTTTTTTTTCTGTTTAATTCAAAAGTCTCGAGAATTATGTCACAGAAATGTGTCTAATGATAAAATTGTGTTTTTTTTGTTTATTATCTGAGTGCATACTGGAAATTTCTGGTTGTTTTAGCGGTTGTGCAGCTTTGTACAGTACCCGCACCTATTTTCAGTGGTTTTCATTTATATTTATGTCTTTAAAGCAAGGTTACGTAACTTGTTGTGGCTTCAGTGTAGCGGTACCACGAGTAAAGGAGGTTGTCGAGCTGCCTGGTATCTGTGTTTCCCCTTTAAAGTCTTGCATAGCCAAACCCAACTGCAAAGCCTAGCTGCACCTGCTTTAGATTCTCAGACAGGGAGAAAACCAACATTATTCCGATTGTCTAGGGATTGTCTAGTTCTCAAAACAAGGACGGTGCCCATGTAAAATGGTATCGGGTAGGAGCTTGTTTTGGTGAAAGCAGTTGTCCCTGTAAACAGACTCCTCATGTATCACTACATTTATTCATCAGGAGCGCTTCATCATATGACCCGAATCTTTGTCAAGCCTCGCCACTTGGGCTGTTTTACAGTCAGTTGTGGTTTCTCAAAGTAAAGATTTGGAAAGCTATAAAAATAAAAACATGGGGGTAAGTCAGATAATAGTTCTGCTACGTTTAGCTAAAATCTGTGTTGCATGGAAAACTTCCGATTAAGGGATTTTTATCTTAAAATAAACAACAAAAAAAGTTGCTTTATCCACCCAAAAAATGTTGATAGTTTTGTTTATGTATTTATTTAATGTGCCTGCCCAAAAAAGTAATTTGATGTTTACTGTCGATTTCACTGTGTTGATAAAGAGCGGAGCATTTAGCATGAGGCTGCCTTACATGGCTTAGCTGGACTAAAATAAACTGGTAATGCATTTGTTCTGGAGTTTTTCTCTAACAGTCCTTTCATTCTTCCTCTTGTATCACAGACATCATCATGGAAGAAGCTCCTACAACTCCCACCCTTGCTCCTCCTCCTCCTCCTACAGCTACTGCTGCTACTACCACCACCCCAACCCCTCCCTTCACATCACTGTATCCGCCCACAGGCAGTGCAACGCCCTCCACCAACGTTGCTATCCCGCCACCTCCGCTTCCACCCCCTCCTCCACCTCCTTACCCTCAGTCCAGTCAGCCAGAGAGGGACAGTCGGAGAAGTGGAAGTGCGGGAGGCGGAGGCAGCCGGCTGGGCCTGACCAAGGAGGTGCTGTCCGCCCACACCCAGCAGGAGGAGCAAGCGTTCCTCGACCGCTTCAAGGACCTGAGCAAGCTGCGCGTCTTCGATCAGACTGCTTCCTCGACCGTGCGCTGCACTCCGGCTGCTCTGACACGAGGTACACACACATTCACACACAGCTCGTTTCTGAATGCGGAGGGTTGGGCAGGTGCAGACGCAAACAGGGATGAGAGACTGAACGAAGGCAGTGCATCTGTGTGGGAAAGAAGACAAGAGAGCAGAGGGTTCAAGAAAATTCTACTTCCTCGCTTTGTCAGGGACTGGTGAGGGGTGATTTGATGAAGGAACATGAGACTTTTAATTCCTCTTTGATTCATAATTAAAGTTAATTCCACTGTAAACAGATGAGAAATGACTATGTAAACACTTAATTCCTGATGCAAATGTTAGTTCGGAATTAACCTTAATTCCCAATAAAGTAGCTGGTTTATTCCTCTCTTAATTCCAAATTCGTTAATTCCGCTTTCATCTTTTATCATGTAAACTTTAATCCTTAAATCCTCAGTTAATTCATGTCATTTTGCACATGCTCGTTTTCACGTCCTGTCACCATGATAAACATAAACAGGGCATCCTGGCCGAAGCAAACGGGCTCAAACCAAGTCTGTTCAGGTGAAAGTGAAGTAGCATGCTAGCGGCTAGCTGCTGCTTCATAAAAAGCAAAAATGGTTCTTATTACGACGTTTTCTCCTGTTGTTGGAAAGAGGCGCAGTGGTAGACGTACGTACGTACGTACGTACATAGGGTACGTCACTCCCGCCATCCAACCAATCAGAACCTTTCCCAACCCCTGGCTTTAAAGTAGAATTAAGAAAACGTTTGGAATTAATATTTCCATGTAAACCCGAGAGAAGATTTTAATTCTGATTAATTAATTCAGAATTAGATGGTAAATGGGCTGTACTTGTAGAGCGTTTTTCTAGTCATGTGACTACTCAAAGCGCTTTAACATGACATGTCTCATTCACCCATTCATACCCATTCACACAGCACCTATATTGATACATACTTGGTGCGGAGTTCTAATCATTGACACACATTCACACACCCGATAGGCACATCGGGAGGCAATGTAGGGTTCAGTGTCTTGCCCAAGGACACTTTGACATGTAGTGGAGAGGAATCGAACCACCGCCCTGTTTAGTAGGCTACAGCTCTATCCACTGAGCCAATTATTAATTCCGAATTAAAAAAACACCATGTAACCGTGGCCAGTGTTTAAATGGTCTCTGTGTCCCCCCCTCTCTCTCAGGAGTGCGTTGTTCCCGTGACTACCCTGCAGCCGGAGGCAGCACCGGGCACAGACGGGGTCGTGGCGGTAAGCGGCTCAAGCACCAGGAGTCGTCCGACCAGCACAGCTCTTTGGGGCTGAGCAGGAGTCCCCAGGACCCCAGACCCAATGCAGCTCCTATGCCGTTCAATATGACTCTCGGACCTCCCACAAACTCCTCCTCCTGGCCCTCTCTGGGCTCCCAGGCCAGCATTCCCTCAGGGCCCTTCACCTCCGGCATGCTTCCACTCTACCCCGTCTACCCGCCTCTCGCACAGCAGCTGCCCGATCCGTCACGTTTCCCCCCGACCCAGATGGTTCCTCCCATGATGGCCCTCGTTCTGCCAAACTACATGTTCCCTCAGATCGGAGCGCCCTTTTCTCAACACGGGGCCGCCCCCGGACCGTTCTACAACCCTAATTATAGCTACCCCGGACCCCCTCCTGCTCCCGTCTCCGTGCTGCCTAACCCTCTGCCAGTCCCCCCCATGTGCACCCAGTCCCGTAGCAGCACCCCGCAGTCCTGCAACCAGACGCCCGCTGACCGCGAGGGAGCCGAGTCGCCCCTCTTCCAGTCTCGCTGCTCCTCTCCACTCAACTTGCTGCAGCTTGAAGAGTCGCCAAGCAACCGGTTAGAGGTGGCCACGGCGCTGGCTGCATCACAACAAGCCACGCCATCTGCGCAGGGTGGCCCAGCTGGCGGGCAGAACCCGGCCAATCAGAGGAGCTCTGATGATGCTTCCAAGGAGAACGAGAATGTAAGGACAGAGATATTCACAAAAAAAGTCTCCTCTTATTTCATTTATTATTTAGCTAATGAGCCACGTCTTTATTCTCTGATTCTGCTTCACTAGGGCGAAGCTAACGAGTCCAACCAAGATGCCATGTCCACCTCCAGCGACCTGCTGGACCTGCTGCTGCAAGAAGACTCCCGTTCAGGCACCGGCTCGGCCGCCTCTGGTTCAGGCTCCTCAGGCACAAGGTCCTCGGGCTCCGGCTCCGGCTCCAACGGCTGCAGCTCCTCCGGCACCAGCGGAACCAGTTAGTGTTAAGCTTTTTCCCAGTTACAGCAACATCACAGATTCTGCAACACGACAGTGAAATAGGTTTAGTTCAGGGTCAGACTTTTATATGTGTCCAGGATGATTATTCGCTGTTTAATGAAGCTTCTGATTATTCGGGAAATTTAGCTTTGAATTTATCTTTCAACACAAGAGCAGTCTTCTGCTGAGACAGATCACTGCAGCAAAAATTCTACTTCACTCAAATTTTATTTAGTTATTTTATTTATTTTGTTTTTCACATATTTGCAAGAAGTGACACATCCAGTTATGACTTATAAGCTTTTTCACATCTTTGGACCCTTCCTGTGAAACAGCAGATTCTGTGTCTGAATTCTAGCTGTTTCTCCCAAAACGTTGACATTTTCCTGATTTACTTCTGTTCTGTCTCTGAAACCTTTGTTAAAGATGCGATGCTGTCCGGGGCCAACATTTTTGAATATTTGCACACTTAGTTGGACAAGTGAAATCACAGGTTATATCACTCATTATGGGTGTCACCATAGCAACGTTTTAATCATGTGGTTCAGATCTGCAGGTTTTGACAGGTGAATGAGAGAATTGCGTTGTAGCGTCGAATGGATATTAAGCAAAAAGTACATCAAGACCAACATGAAATAGTTCCTATGCTTAAAGGAGCTGTACCTGATAGTAAGTCAGGACATTTTAGTTAGCGATAGCAGCTAGTTTTTAGCTTCAGCGTGACACTCTCTTTCTCGGCCAATGGGGTTAACTTCCGTAACTTCCTGATTCCTAGGGGAAAGCTCTTACTGGCTGATCCGAATCTGGAAGATAACTTTATTGGCAGAAAAAGAGCGTCACGCTAAAGCTAAAAACTAGCCACTATCGCTAAGTAGAATAACCTGGACTCATACATATGCGCAATCAATGAGTCATTCATTTATATGGACTTACCCCTTTTACCACATAACATAACATACCACATAATCATTTTTCTTAGAAAGATTAAAGGGACTAAATGTAAGATTTTCCTCAAAAATATCATCACAATAGCCTTTTCATTTTACCCTAATTAAAACACCTCAGCAGTTCAGCACCGGTGCATCTATAAGCCTGTATCTTATTTTGCTGACCCTACCTCGGGTCGGAAGTTCCCGCGCTGTTTCTGCGGATGTTACGTCTAGCGCGTTCATGGGAAATGGTTACGGACAAGCTTGCGCTGCCTAGAAATAAGGCAATTTCTGCCACAAATCTCCTTCATTTCACCAATGTGTTGTTATGAATCGCTGGTCCGATCCCTCTGTGAGCTCCATGTGGCTCGGAGTTGCTTTTTGTGGTCATCTGTTGTTATTTACAGCCATTAACTTCAATGTGAATCGATGATGTCACTTCCGGGCATCACAGCGCCTGTGATGCCTGTTAATAACGACGGCCACAAAAATCAACTCTAAGCCGCATGGAGCTCACAGAGGAATCGGACCAGTGATTCATAACAACTTATTGGTGAAACGAAGGAGTTTTATGGCAGAAATTGCCGCATTTAGAGGCAGCGCGAGCTGGCCCCATTCACCCTAATTATATTGGATGTATGCTGATCGCGAGTGGATCTAAATATCTCCTGAAGGAGTTCAAGTTGCACCAAAACCATCTGGGTGAGTAAATGATCGTATTTTATGCTAGAAGATAGGTCCAGGTTGTCGTGCAGAAACTTACCGTAGAAGCAGCAGTGCTGCTAAAACCCATGAATGGCAGTCGCCATTTCAAAAACTGAGATGACATAGAGTCCCTTTAAAATAATATCAGGTATAGCTCCTTTAAGTCTATTTAACAAGTTTTGTGGAAATAAACATTTGTTATGAAATTTTTAGCGTGTAGGACCATGGTATAAGTGGATTAAACAACTCTGTTTATCGGTGTGCTATTAGTGCTCTCCGCTGCACGTCGAGGTGTTTTAATGCTCCATGTTATGCATTAAAACCGTCCACAGGTCCTCTTTGTTTAATCCTCAAGCTATTATAGAAACACTGCAGAGGAAACTGTTACCAATCCAAAAAAGACAGATCAGAAATGCATTTGATCATCACCACAACCATGGTGGGATAGCATTTGCCCACGTCGGAGCTCAGACTGAATCCTATCTTAGCTGGGAAACTAGCTAACAACCAGAATAAAGGCACGGAACCGTGCCGACCCTCATAGAAGATGATTGCTCTCAGACGACGTATACAGAACAGTTTAAAAGCATCTACACGAATTAATTATTTTATTAGATCCATCATTTTCATAAAAATACTAAAAAAGACCTAGAAATGGCACAAATGTATTGTCAAAACATTTAACACAATGTTTTGCAATCATTTGAGCGTAACTGGTCTATGTCAGACTACCTTCACATGCATGAAGCGAGTCCGGCTCTGTCCATTGGTAAAAGAAACTCCCCAGTTGTAAATCTTTCAGTAGCTGGTTGCAACAGCTTCTCTCTTTGTGTTTAATTGAATGTGAAATGATTAGAAGCAATTTGAAGGCTCATAAAAGGCATCATAAAACTGTTTTTTATTAAGGTAAAGGATATTAAGGATCAGTCTTGATTTTTACACTCATTTTACAGTCGACCATTACTGGATCTAAAACTGAAAACATGTTAAACATGTAAGTTAACACTTTGGCCCATAATTAAACCGTGATCACAACTTCTTGTCCATTCAGGCAGCAGCCAGGGCAGCCACACCAGCAAGTACTTCGGCAGCATCGACTCATCAGAGAACGATCATTCCCGTAAACAGCCAGGAGGGGGCAGCAGTGCTGGAGGGGGCAGCGGGGAGGAACAGTTTATCAAGTGTGTCCTGCAGGACCCCATCTGGCTGCTGATGGCCAACACGGACGATAAGGTCATGATGACGTATCAGCTGCCCATCAGGTACGAGATGTAACTCAGTTACTGAGACATTCTCATAAAAGCAGACGGGGTAGCGCCTTAACCCTAACTCAACCCCCCCTCCTCCTGTTTGTGGTATCAGGGACATGGAGACGGTCCTGCGGGAAGACCGTGAAGCTTTGAGGAACTTGCAGAAACACCAGCCACGCTTCACAGATGAGCAGAAGAAGGAGCTGAGCCAGGTTCATCCGTGGATTCGTACAGGACGCCTGCCGCGCGCCATCAACATCTCTGTAAGCAGCGCAGCTCAGCCCCGTCCTCTGGTGTTTAGCAGGATGCGTCACTGAACAGAAATAACCGTGAACCGTGTGTTGATGTGTTTTTTGTGGTTTCAGGGCTGCGCAGGCTGCAAGTGTCCCCCCTCCATCCCTCCCGTCGCCCCGTTCGACGTGGAGATCCACGAGATGGAGCTGTGCACCGTGCTGAAGGCTCAGCAGGAAAACGCCAGCAAGACTGAGAAAAACCTCACAGAGACTGCCATGGAGGATGCTCAGCCAGAGGATGAGGAAGAGGAGGAGGAGGCAGAAGAGAGGGAAACCCAAACACAACACGACAACCGAGACATGGCGGCAGAGGACCAAGGTGCGACCTCAGAAGCTGTGGAAGAAAAAGCAGAGACTTAAAAACAAAAAGGAAAAAAGACACTTGTTTACCACAATGCTTCTGCAGATCTGCAGAAAACACGCACCTTCCAGAAGTTTCTGCGCTTGGACTCATGACGTGAGAAAACAGGCCGTGTTGGAACGTTGAGGTGCACGTTAATCCAGACAACTGCCATTTCCTGTTTGACAGGTCAATCTGACTTTGATCAGCACATCAGGCATGTTTGTCCGCACATGAAACCACCAGACAGACACACACTCGGTTTTAGAGAGTGAATTTGTTTCTTTTATTTTTCCTTTTCCATTTTGTTGTTCTTGTAGGCATATTTATTTAAGGTGTAAAATATTCAGAGAGGACTACGGTGAATGTGTTACAAAGATGGCGCCGCTACAGAAAGATGAAAGCGCCATCATTAATCCTCGCTGAAGTTTTCGTCTCTTCTGGTCAGGATTCAGCCCAAATGTGACTCTTATTGAATGTTTCTGGAATCAATTTGCCACTTAAATTATGTAAAAAAATTCAAAAATCTTTTTGGTATAAATCTTGCCCCATTAAGTACAAGAGCTACTTTACTTTGAAGAAGAAATTATACAGTGGGAACAGTAATTTTGTAATCGTGTTTATTTTTTATACTTTAATTCCCCCAGAAAGATGAAGCAGAAATGCCAAAAAAGGAGAATCTGCACTGTAAAAAGAGAGAAAAAAGATGTATGTAAAAAAAAAAAAAAGAAGAATTGAATATATATTTGTTCTGAATTTATGTCAGAAAAAAACCCAAAACAAAAGAAAAAAATCATATGACAGTCTGTGGAACAGAAAGTGTGTGAGAGACAGTGAGCTGCTTTACTTCATGTACAGATCCTGACACCTGTGGAAATCACCAGGAGACCAACCTGCACTTTGAACATTTATTCTTTTAGTTGGAGCATTCATGTGGTGAATCATGGAGGACAGCTCAATCAGATGTCTCTCTAACAAGCATTACAGTATTTCTCCAACATGTTGGGCACCCTAAGGAGCTGCGAATCCTTCGGAAAGCGGGAAAGCTTTTCAGTTCCTGCTTGCTCGTGGTTGCAGGCGAATTTTTTAAAGAGACTCTTTAAAAAGTCCAGAAAAGGGTAAATAATGGTTTATTTTCCTCTCCGTCACTGTCTTTCTCTTCCTCTCTGTGGCACTGTTCTGGTCATGTGATATCCTACGCTTCATGGCGTCAGTGGCGTCTGCGACTATTTCTTAATATTTTTGTGAAGTTCTTTGTACAAAAAGAAGACAATAAAATTACTTGAATTGCCTTTAAACTTGATGTCTGATTTGTTTTTGTTTCAAAAGTTTTTTGTTTTTTTTTTATTCTCGCTCCAGTCCCATATTTATGCATCTTCTTGGAGTTTATTTTTGTTGGTGGGTGTTTTGCAACAGTTGGCCTGGGTACACAGAAGTGTCCAGAAAGGGAGCAGACCAGGGCAGCTGCTTTCCAACTCTACCGCAGTCTCCTTCTATTCAACTGCGGTTTCAACCCTAAGTGGCCACCGCAGCTTAAAAAAGACAACAGGCATGTCTTTGTATAAACCAACATAAAGTAGCAAGTAGATTTTGTTGCACATTATGATTACTGTAACGACAGCAATGATTGTAAAGTGTGTAGGTTATATCATGACTGTAAGAAAGCTGATAAAAACCAAAACCTTAAAATCAGGATCAAAATCTATTTTTACAATAATGAGGTGTCTTTATGTGCCAAGACATTTTTGATGCACCATTTAGCATATTTCAAGTCAGGAAACTGCTTGAATGTTTCCGCCTGAATATATTCTGGTCTGTTATTTTTCATTCTTTCCTTCACTTGAATCATTTTTGTCAAAAGTTTCCACTTATGCAAAATCTTCAGGGAGGAATTTAATCTTAACAGTCACTTAACACTGTCAGCTGTGACAAGATCCAAAACCAGTAGCATCCAATAGCAATGCTGCTTTTCTTAAGGACCCTTTTTCGTTTAAAAACGGCCATTTCCCTAACAAAAATCTACTATGGTTTACCAGGGTTTTTTATTTAGAAACTATGGTTATACTATGGTTTTGAAGTAAAACAACGGTTTTTCCATGGTTAATTCCCAAAAAACATGGTTAATAATACCCAAAAAACCAGGACAACCATGGTAGATATTTGTAAGGGTTCCTTGTAGATGTTGTGAGACAGCAGGTGCAGCCTAGAAACGATGTTTGCAGTTATATATAGTTGCAGTTACCCCTGAGAAATGGCTTTATTGTAGAAGTTGCCTTATTATTTTCCCGAGGTGTGAACTGGAACGCTTTTAAATCGGCGTGAAGGTATTCCCCGGTTCTGACTTCCCAGTTCCGAGATATAGTCAACGCAACATAAGCTACAAGACCACTTTCATTTGGATTAGACTAAGATACAATACGTATATGAATGCGATACTTGATTTTTGCATTTAAAGCCAAATTAAAATCCAAATTAGTTACACACTTGGACTTTAAATCTTTTTAGAATTTTTTAGAAATGTTTATATTTCTGTAGTCGTTTTAGGTGGCTATTTTATGTTTCCATGTTTCAGTTCTTTTTCTGTTTCATAGATAGTTTGTATAATTTATTTGTCGCATTTCTGCAGATTTTATCATTTTTTTATTTGATGTTATAGCTTTGTGCTATGTTAAGTCTTTGTGGTATTATGTGTTGTTTTCTTTCACAGCACAAACTGAGATATAGCAGCTAAGCCCAAAAAGTCTCTCGATCTTGGATCTTATACATACAGACCAAACAGGTTTTAAATTGCTGAGACAAACTCATGATAACATCAGTATAGATCTTAAACCATATTCTGCAGAATAAAATAGAGGCTTTTAGTGAGGCTTCATGCTGAAGAAGCCTTTGACTCAGTCAGTTGGGCTTGTCTTTCTAAAGTCATAGGACAATTAGGGATATACATTATGATTTCATTCAGAGCATTTAGACTCTGTATGAACAGTTTTACACAGTAGTGTGGCATGAGGCAGGGTTGTACCCTTTCCCCTCTCCTTTTTTCTTTATACATAGAACCGTACCGTCCTCTTCCGCTTATCCGGGGTCGGGTCGCGGGGGCAGCAGCCTGAGCAGGGAAGCCCAGACTTCCCT
>JBBDHI010000005.1:9727278-9742100 GCA_037177115.1 Craterocephalus stercusmuscarum | reverse complement strand
TTTAAGACAAAAAATAAGAAAAAATTGCCAAAAAATAAGGCTTTTTTACTTTCTTAGAATTCTGTTTTTGCAGTGTGTAAATCTGTGTTAAATCAGGGAACACGATGATGTCAGACCTCCACAGAGATGTGTGTGTTGGGGTATCTTCTATAGAAAATGGTTCTGAGGTTGAATTCGGGGTTTCCTTCCTCCTTGAACACCCGCGTTCTGATTGTGTCATTCTCACACCGTACCACAGCATAAACGTCTGGAGCTGAAGATCAAGAAGAAAAAAAGACTTTCAAGAAATGAACAATATCTCAACCGGTTGAAATCTAAGAGACATATGATACAATTTGAATATACAATATCTTAATTCTTCATCTTTGGGAGGTGGACCTGTGTTGAGTCACCTGTCTGTTTGGGGTGACTGAGGCCAGATGCTCTGCGGAGATGGACCATGGTCACCATTGTGAACTGAGGTAGAAAACACTGGAACAAAGAGGGAGATGGCAGGTCTTCCCTCAACTCCCTTCATGGAAACACAAAGAATTCATGCTGCATGAGATGGAAACTGGGAACTAAGAATTTCAGACTTCTCATAGAATAAGTTTGGCACGAGAAACTTGTGTGCGGTAGAAGTGATGTGACTTCAAGTTTCAACACATCCTGTTGCACAGCATTCATCAAACGAACCATAGGAATCTATATTCTAAGACTTTCTTGGTTTCTATTTGCAGTCTGCTAGTCATGTGAGCAGTAACGACCAATCACGTTTGAGCATGTTTTAGTTGAATGAATGTGCTGTAAATGATGGTTGGAAGGCAAAAGATGTCAAACTTTGCTGAACATGTTCCTAAATATGTGAGAGGCTTTTCTATTTGAACTCACCATAGATGTGATAGTTGCAGTCCTGCTGGAGACATGAGTTTGTCTACAATTTAAACATTTTATTTCTTTACTTAATTCCATCTCCTGTTTTCTTGGTTTGGCTCTTTGTAACATGAATCATTTAGAAAAACATGTCTTGTGAAGAGCTCTCTGTACAGGGAGGTGTGTGAGAATATTGATAAATAATTGAAATATAGTCACTTTAAAAAGGTCAAAATACAAATAAGCCAATTTATGCCCAAATGGTACATTTGATTGTTCTGCCTACATCCCTCAGATAAACATCTGGGTAAAATGCTTTTGCACAGTTACTTATCAGATACCACTTCACAAATTCCTACATTAATTGGGCAGCAATCCTTTGTTTTAGATATGTTTTCTAATCTTAGTAATGTTTTATTCTGGGCAAAGATAAAAGTTAATGTAAACTCTTTCACAGCTTGTATCAAATGCTACAGATCTAATTTTCCTGGGATACTGGGCGATGTTTGAAAACACTGTATCTAAATTATCAGCCCATTTCTGCAGCAGCACTAATTTTGTCACTTGAACACAAACAGGTTTCACACACCAGAATCTGACAGAAGAGCGAGAGAAGAGACGTAGTAAGAAGCGTCCGGTGGTTCCCGGCAGGAAGGTGGTGGGCAGCACAACGTAGCGACCCGGGGTCAGGGTCCCCCTCCACGTCACACTGCGGGAGTCCATGTAGATGGAGCTGGCCGCCTGTTCCACCACACACTGCACCCGGCAGCGGCGGTTCACCTCCACCTGGTGGGTAAAGAGGTTGCAAAGGGGATGATATGGAGGATTTTAAAAGACGCAGTGACGTTTCAGTCTGTTATTGCCTCACCTTCAGCACCTCAAAGCCGATCGGCAGGTTTTCTCCTCCTCCGTTTTTCCTCCACATCCTCCTGTCCTCCTGCTGCAGGCAGATCAACACCTCCTCCTCTTCACCTTGCACCTCAAACATGAACTATGAAAAGAAAATCATTTGTCTCTGCAGTGTTCTTGTAGTAATTTTAACAAGTTTCTTCTTAAGGTTTACCTGTGGGTTGTGTAGAAAGGTGTCCCTGTGGTTGATACATCCCCCACACCGACTCCTCCTATCCATCTGTGCTTCCCAAACTGCATCTACTTCCTCCCTTTCATCTTCCTTTGTCATGCTTTTTATACTCCTATCACAATCAGAGGACATCCCTCTCTTCTGTCCATCCTTCTTACTTTCCCCGAGTCGGGGCTCTTTGCGGTTCCCTCGCTGCTTGGCCCCAATGGGCTTGACATCCCTTTTACTCAGGTTCAGAGCAGTGTTGCTGTGGACCAGGGTGGGTGGAGGTGCTTCAGGCGCAGCAGGAGCCGGAGCCCACTCCCCGTAGCATTGAGCTTCTCTCCAGTGTGAGCTCGGCCACAGCAGCGTCCTCTCCACCAGCCGGCAAACCACTACATCTGTGAAGAAACAGCAGAAGTCCTGGAAATCCATCCTGAAAGAGAAGAAATAAGTTCAACTGAAAATTAGAAGTAGACACTGGGCTATGTGTTTATTTCTTATTTAATATGAATTGAGTTATTTTGAGTTTAAAAAAAAGTTGCACCAGAACTCCCCGACATCTCGAACAATGAGCCCCATCTTCTCCCTTTCTGCCCGACTCAGCTGTTGCCACTGCTCTGACCTGCAGGGGGCGTGCAACACCAAAAATCTGAGAGCTGCTCAGTTAAACAGATGACATGGCAGAAGTCCTGTTTCAACTTCTGGAAACCTTTATTGGTCCATTTTGACCCTTTTCAGAGTTTCTCAGACTTTCATAATGTAAACAGCAGATGTCCTCTTGTAAAACAACTCCCTAACTATTGTAAAATGGCTGAAATTGTCCAGAAAAGTTGCAGTGGCATTGTAAATTTGCTGTAAACCACACTGACACTGTTAAGTGTCAGCAGAGACTTTGGTCCCGGGGCTTCTATAAAATGCACTCAGCAGTCAAACATGTGGCAGAAGCCAGAACAGAAAGGGTTCAAGCATCCTCACCCCTGACTCCAGGCTCCCCTCCAGTCTGTGGTTCCCCATGGGTTCCTCATGCGCACCATAAAGAGTCGGGACGTCCCTCCTGTTTCCCACAGCTTCTCCCCCAGCCTCACCTTCCTCACTGCTGTGACGCCGTAGGCGTGTCCTCGAACGAGTCCACAGTCCAAAACTGACTCCACGGTCTCCCCCTCAGCTGGCTGACAAATGTGAAACAGACTAGAAATATTTAAACTCAAAATTCAATATCATAAACATTAAAAGCTCTTAGAGTTTTAGAATAAAAAAGACCTACCCGTATGGAGCAGGTGATGAGAGATTTACATTCATGGACCTTAGCTAATGTCTGGAAGAGTGCCTTCCTCTGGTCGCTGTGTAAGCTAAGGGCTTCACAATCGAGACTGAGAGGTTCAGAAACTCCACCTGTGAAGTCGATGAGGGCTTCTGCAGTGTTTCCTCCTTCCAAGGCCTCATAGCATCCATTTAGTCTGCAGGACAAAAGAAAAAGAGACTGATTAAGACCCTCATTCATGGCTACATTCATATTCCCCTTTGCCATGTTTCAAGGTAAGGTTTAGGCATTTAAACTTTAGTTTAGGAAACCATAACATGTTAATTGAGTGATGATGATCACAATCCTATGGGAAAGTGGCCTCCTTTACTCCCCATTATTGGAAACCCCATTTTTAAAATAAAGTTTGGACACAGTAAAATGAAATAGTCTGATATGCATCTATTGTGTTTGTTACATGAATGTGCCTCATGTCTAACTATTTGCATTCTGTGTGTAGGGGTTCCTCCTCTTCCTAGGTGGATGTCTCAGCTTTGGCTTCCTGGGTGGAGCCTATAAAAGGGATGGAGGAACGTTTGTCTGGGCCTTTTTGCCACTTGCCATGTCTCTTTGTGTCTTAGTTTAGGTTTACTTGGTTTGTCTGTTGGTTAGGGTTTTTGTTAAATATGTTCAGTTTAATGAGATTGGCCTTGTAGGGGAGCGCTGCCATTTTGTTTTTGGCTTGGGGGTTTTCTCCTGTTTATTTTGAAATTAGGGAGTTTAGATGTATGATTAGGTAAGTTCCTTATTTCTTTTTAATTAGGGGGTTTTGTTTGTTGTATTGGCCTTGGCTCTCCCTGACGCTTTAGGCCCATCTGCTATTTTTAGACCCTTGGTCCAGATTACCTAATAAATCAGAGGTAATCATACTACTTACTTCTGTGAAGTTTTTTTCTTGGTCTTATGTTAGTCCCCTTTTCTCCTGGACTTGCTGTGGGGACGTAACAGTGTTATAGACCAATATCTTATACAAGGGTGATTGGTGGCCTATCAGGCTTGCGGTTCTGTGGAACTGTAAGACACATCTAGAAAACTGAATGGAAATGCTAATAAAAAAGCCCGAATTAGTAGTTTTAACTGTCTTTAAGAGGAAATGAACAAAGTTTCTTTCAAGACAACATGAAACACTGTTCCTTCCAGTGTTTTAATACATTCTACTGTCTCTCACTTGGCGTAAGCCTTCTCCAACAGGGCGCTCCAAAACTCTCTTGGTGTTGCAGAGCGGCAGAAGAGCAGTATTCCATCGCCACTGACCGGCAGACGGTCATCCACCACAACATCGACCCATTGACCGAAGCGCCAGAACCGGAAATGGAAGATTCCTGCGTACAAGTCGGGACGCTTTGGGTTCCATTCCTGATCCATGTGGTCAGGAATGACCTGAAAGGAGAAGAAGTTAAGATCAGGTAGGCAACAAGAGATTCAAAGTAAGGATAGATCTAAAAGAATGGTAAAACAGTGGAAGGATGATTCGGATGTAAAGTAAGAGGATGGACAGACATACAACCTTCTTCCATAGCGACGGCTCAGATGCCAGACAGGAAATGGCAGCGACCATCCAGCAGTTACCCAGACTGCCTTGGTGCAGGTCACGAGTGCTGATGCCATCCACAAACAGACGAGGGTCCTTACATACTTCCTGTAGTTGTGTCAGAGGAAAGAGAGGTTAAGAGTTAAAAGGGATACTATGTGACTTTTGGCCACCAGAAATCTTACCTAGGGATCTGAACCTGTAACTTCCCACAGGCCACATGACATTGTTGCAAAATTAAACAGTCTCTCTCTCTTTCTGGGCTCCTCAGACTTCGTGTTCACCTTCTTACTTTGTTCAAATTTGACCTACTTACAAAGAAACAGTACCATGAAGCACAGCCCGCTGTGTTTTATAGCTGAAGAGCAAAGTGATGCAGGTCACATGATCAATGACAGACGGAGCCACTCATGCCAAGTTGCATGCCTGGTTTCTGAAAAGGGCAGCCCCCTCAGAGTGCTAACATGTGTCGAACACTGCATTGACCCCAGAAATTATCCATTGATATTGATATTTAGGCTGATAGTGGGGTGAAAAGATTAATTTGGGGGGAAATTACAGGTTTAGGACCCATAGTGGCCAAAAGTTATACAGTATCCCTTTAAAGGTTTACAGAAATGGCCGTTTGTCCTGTCTGCCACGCCGAGTTTCACCGAGTGGAAGCACGAGTTTACCCTACTAAGGAAAACAAATTTGATTGGCCGTTATCGAGTGGGTGGGATCTTTTAGGTAGGACATAGTTTTACAAAGGAATTTGATTGGATGTTGTCCAGCTCGGCGGGTGTGTGTGTAGCTAGGCTAAGTGATGGACAACTGGGATCTGCGTGTTGTGAAATGCTTTGCACACACCTGGGATCTCACCGACAGCCCGCTCTCGTCGAAGTGCAGGAATTCAAGCTAGGCAGCTCGTACCCCGGCACCCGAAGGGAGGCGTAACAAAGTAGTTTGGGTTGAAGGACACCTCTTTGGTCCTCTTCCAGCCATACCCATGCTAGCTAACGTATGCTAGGCTAACCTACTGTCACCACAACTCTCACACACGCAAGCAGGGAAACTATCTTACAATTTCACCACACACTCACTCATCCAAACGTGTCCCTCATTCACTCTCTTGCAGCTGCACAATAGTTAATATCTCTCAAAACTCACAAAACTGCTTATCAAAGAAAACATTCAAAGATTCCCTGTTTCTCTTAGACGTGTGATTGACAGATGACGTATCCTGATATCATTTGTCTGATGATTGTGCACAGGCTGACGTATAATCTGCACGCCTGCACTATTAAATGTAGGGGAAAAAATTGACACTTTTAGCACGGATTTACTTAAAAACAGAATTTTGTACAAAGTTTGGCATACATCGTCTGATAGGTGAGTTAAATCTAATCTTATGACCCATATTAGGCTCAAATTCATTCATTTTTTATTTTTAATTTCTGTATACCTTTAAAGGGAAATAGAAGTTTAACCTGACTGAATGTGTCTCTAATTTCTGCCCCTTGGAGCGGGGCAAACAACTGTAAACAAGTTGACTTATTATTACCTCATATTATTATATTTGTCAGCAACAGAGAGTGTTACATTCAGCAGGCATCAGTCATTCAAATGGACAGAAATAGATGACTAAAGGAGATGTAGAGAGCTTCTATGTTGCAACACTGGGATGTGATGAGAGGAGTGTCAGTGGAGAAAAACATGTGGACCTCTACAACAAGACAATGGGCTAAAAGACTGAAATATTCCACATAGTTGAGAATATGAAAAAGAGGAGAAATATAATTGAGAACAACAATAATGTAATTTATTTTTACACAAAAGTAAAGAGAATGGAGCACAGGGAGGTGCTCAGTTCATCATGGGAAATACCATATCAGCCTGAGCCTATAGCAACATAACTAAAGAAATGGTTTAGGGTCACCCTAGTCAGCCTTAACTAAGTTTCATCCGAACAGGACTTTTTTAAGCCTAATCCTAAAAGGTGGAAAAGTGTCTGCTTCCCAAACCCAACCTGGGAGCTAAAGGATCTGCCTCCCATTCTACTCTAGGGGACTCTACAAACCACAAGAAAACCTGCAGTCCCAGATTGAATCACTCAGCTGGGAAATATGCAATGATGAGATCACCAAGAGCTTTGTATGGGAGTAGAGGAGTTTTAAGTTCCCATGGATTTATCATGGAGAAGATGAAGACAAGCTTAAATTAGAGAAATATAACGTCCCCTGCTAACCCTCTTCAGGGAATCTTTGGGACAACCCATAAATGAGAAATAGCACAAGTTACGAGGAACCAAACGCATGGACTAGTTTTCCTGCGTCACTCTTAGACCTTGCCTAATTTTAGCAATATTACGTAGGTGAAAGAGAGTACTCCAAGAAACTAAAGGCTGCCCCTGGAACTACTGTTTGCTTATCTCCACAAGCATCCTCTCACATTATACGCTGTTATTTGATCTGCTTATTAGTTATTGCTGTTTTAAAACGCTCACAGTGCTGTGGGATAAACTGTGTCATTAATGACAGCAGCAGTTAGTGTCATCGCAAAGTTTTATGAGGCCGCAGCAAGCTGATTAAGAGTGTCAGAACACCGCTGAGTGGGCTGATCCGCTCCGTGTGGACCCGCTGATCTCAGAGTCAGGTAACCGTAGAAGTGCTGCTGGACACACACACACACATGCAGAAAGACACTCAGTGTTCATAACCTCTCCGCTGCAACTCGAGAAGAAATATCAACCATCTGAACATCTGATATCATGTCCATGTGCAGATGAGGCCACCCAGAGAGTGAGCTGGACAGTTATGATAGCAAATGAGTGAATTTAGTGGGTATGTGTGTGCGTCAGGTAAGTGAGATGACAGATGTCACCTTATCATTCAATGCTCTGATACATGCTTGAAATACTTGAGCGGGGCATGAGAAACACAATACTGTTAACCCCTTCCCTTCAGCACAGAAATCAGCTGATTAATCACCAGCAGGGTTTTGTGTTCATTGTAGTTGCTTCACATAAGTGAATGAACTCCAGGATGGACTGATCCTAATGGAAAAAACCTGTGATTTCCTAAATTTACATATTGAATTAGGCAAAGTTTTATTAGTAAATTACAACAGAAAATACAAGGAGTGCACCGAATATTCGGAAACCAAATGTATTCGGCCTAATAGTGCAAAAAAGGCTACATTCAGCCTTCGGTGCAGTGAGTTAAGAGCAAGGCCGAATAGTGGCTGTGACCTAATCAATATGGAATGGAATATTTAAAAATGCCAGAATAAATACTTACTTTGATTGAAAAATGGATACAAATTTATTCTAAGCTATTTATGCAATATAAAAAAAAGTGGAAAACCTGAACCATATTTGATATTCAGTATTTGGCTTCGGCTACAAATATTCATTTCGGAGCATCTCTATAGGCCCATTCATTCATCTCTGTGGAATGAGTAATACTTTCCTAAAGTTACCTTGCACTGCCAGGCGTGTATTTTATCCATCTACACTGGACAATAATACATTTATCCTTGAAACTAAACCTAATGTTTCACCACTTTTATTTACGTACACATAACTTAGCATGGCTGCAATTAACACTTACATTTACAGACGGGTACACCCCATCACAACTCCGTGCTAAAATCACCTGGGCTATTTACATTTGCTGGTGCTTCTTCTAAGCTCAACTGTACACACACACACACACACAATCATACCAATATAGCCGTCCATCAGCAGCTAACGCCCCGAGGGCTAAGGTTTCACTGCCTGACGCCACTCCAGTTATAGAAAGAGCTTTAATTAATCCAATCTGTTGAAATGTAACATGTCAAGGCTGTCACTTCATTTAGATGAGGGAGGAGAAGCAATATATTTATCAAATGATTACTATTTACAGCTGTTTGAAATTCTTTTAATATTTTTTAATAACAACAAATGTGTGGGGTTGAAAAAGTGGAGTTTATAGCCCAGTTAATGCTTTTTTAAACTCACCCTTGGCCTCTTCCAGGTCAGGCCCGGTGGGGGTGCCCTCTTGTAAAAGAGGGATTGGTTGGTGGCTGGGAACAGAGGATCCTTGAAGAGCGCACCACGACGCAGGCAGGCCCGCCTCAGCTTGTGAAAGCTCTGGCCCTGGAAGTTATTCACTCGATCCGGCATTCTGGTCAGACCTGAGTGGCAAAAGTGGAGGTGGAAATTAGATATTAAATGTCGCTGATGGATGACTCAAGCGGAGAAACTAAAAAAATGTAATGGTTTGAAGAAAAAGTAAGATGGAGTCACGCTCTGCTAAAAATGTGACATGTCTGGAGTTCATCCCAGCTGTCATATGGGTGGAGCAGCACAGCACATCCTACAGACGTTGCCAATCCATCACAGGCATCTCAGATGTCATTAAGTCTTTTTTGTTTTGATCTGTCAGACAAATGTAAAGAATATCAGCTAATGATCCCAACTGTTTACTTGAGTTTTAAAAAGTGTTATTGTTATGCAAAAAAAGGTGTTTTTTTTTCAATACTTTGAATCAGGTCGTATCACTCTGACATCCTTGTAGGCCTGGACGATTATGGAAAAAATAATAGTCACAATTATTTTGATTGATATTGAAATCACGATTAATGTGCATGATTATTTATTGATTTAAAAAAAAGTGTTTATTGAAGCACCAAAACTTAACCTCAAATCTAACTTGGAAATAAACTGGAAATAAATTAGAAACAAGTAAAGTAGTAAAATAATAACATTAAAATAATGACAGCAATAAAAAAAATGAATACCCAGTCTATATGCATTCCTGTTACATACATATGACATTAATCATTTCTCTTCGATTACAGTGTTTTTCTGATAGTGAGAAGGCAATATTGTAATCACAATTAAAATTCGATTAATTGTCCAGCCTTACATCCTTGTTTATTTGAGCTTCCTAACATGTGGTTAATCTAAAGAGTTAAGGAGCTATACTCGATATCTCGTCCGGCTAGTTTAGTTAGCGATAGCTAGTTTTTTAGCTTTGGCGTGACGCTCTAACCCTAACCTATCGGCCAATGGAGTTAACTTTCGTAACTTCCAGACACCTAGAGGGATGTTTTTACTGGCTGATCAGAATCCGGACGTTCTGTAAGTTAACCCTATTGGCAGAGAAAGAGCGTCACACTAAAGCTAAAAAAACTAGCCGCTATCGCTAGCTAAACTAGCCGGACGTGATATCGGGTATAGCTCCTTTAAGCTAACTCTCTTCCTAAATCTAACCAGGTAATGTTGGTACCTAAGCCTATCCAAACAGGGACTAGAAATCAAAGTAAGTAGAAAATAATTTCATGAAAAGCTCACAAATGAACACTCCTTTGTGTATCCTTCCATCTAAAAAGAAACTTGACAGTCTTATGACATTCATGGTCACAATGATGATGACAGGACTATCCAAAAAGGCGAATAAGAGAGAGAGAAAGAAAAATGGGTGTCATTTGGAATCCTGATTCAACAAAGATCAAAACTGAAGAGTTTGCATCTGGCTTTCATGGCATACCAGTCTATTTCTATATGCAACATCAGCATCATCAGCAAAGATCTCCCACACATTTTGCTTCCTCCAACCTCTGCTACAGCTTCACCAGACTTTATTCACCATCACAACATATTGTTTACAGAAACATCCACATTACTTCCAAAATCAGTTGTCTAGTATGAAACTCATAGGGACACCACACTTTTACAAATGCCCCCTCTCTTTTTCCCCCCGACCATTCATTTAATGTTTTGATTTTCAGTATCTGACGGCAGTCCTGCACCCAATAATAAGCGCCAACTTACACCATCAGATTTGTTGAGTTGATGCAGTCTCTCTGTTATTATACCCAGAATGCAAAACGTGGGGCTCTGAGATAACCCTATCCCAAATAATTTGTTGATAAAAATTTCATTTCCCCATAGCTTGTGTCAGTTCACACTAGTTAAGCATGTGTAATAACATGTTCCCCTACTCCTTTCACATCTCCCACTTGTCCATAGTTATCTTACCCTGTAAATCCTCCTTTCTTACTCTAAGTGAGACTCTTTTATCAGATCATAGTATTTAGATGCTCTGTCCTTAACTCCTCGGTTGCTCTGCACTAGGTTCTGTAACACTGATAATAGAAGGAGTTTTTGTTGTGCAGACATAATACAACCTCTTAGTGCAGGTACTTTCAAAGTCTTGTTTGGAGACTGTATTTAGTTCCTAGCTGTCCAAAAGACATCCCCAATGAAGGTAAACCCTGCTTCAAACCAGACTTTCCAGAGTCAACATGTGCTGTTATAGTTGGGTCAACCATACTGTTTTCAGTTATTGACTACAGTTGACTTTTTAACATTTTTAAGATTTTTTTGTTTGGAGGCTGTCGGTCAAGTTAACGATTACCTATTGTAACGATTACCTACTGAGTCAACTAATCAAGCTCTCCAGCAACTAATTAATGAGTTGAATAACACAACAGCTCCCCCACGATGTGAAAAGGAAACAGAGAGGATGCAGGGCAGAAAGACGGGCAGAGAAAAATCTAAACATTTAACACTTCTGACTGAAAATATGAGGCTGCTAACAAAACAAGGAGCCAAATAGGACACAGAAGGAATCAACCTGATCAAAGATGGCGGAAAGCTTAAAGATGGAGATCCTGCAGGGCTTTGCAACTTGGACTCGTCACGGTGAAAGAAAAGATCTGTACACAGGATATCCAACTGTTTGCAGATAAAATAGTTGAAAAGAACTGCACATAAGGATGCTACATTTTGTTTCACTATCAGCATTCATGGACATCCGTTAGCTCCATGCAGGCTCCAGGGCCTGTTTGTGTCCTAAACTCCTCATCATTATAGCAGCAGGGTCATGGTGCCGTTTTAGTCATTAGTGATATGAACTGCAGGGGTTTCTGAGTCAGCAGAGTGTGTGTGTGTATGTGAGTGTCAACTGGAATGTGTGCATGAGGCTGTGCGAGAGCAGTGTGTGTGTGTGTGCGTGTAGGTACCATGGTGGGGTCAAGTCAGGGTCTTGCTGTGCAGAGGAAAAAGTCACACCGTGCAGGTGCTGCTGCTTGCAGATACCAAACAGGTCAGCGTTAGCAATTATCAGTGAGGTTTGATCAGATTTATGCAAATGGACACAAAGTAAACATTCCCTTTGACCAGATCTGGGACCAGTTATTTTTTGTTTTAGGTGGTATAATTCAAATTGCCTCAACAAATTCAGGTTTTAGGATTCAGATTTGTTATTACTGCTTCTTCCTGTAAGCCTACCGGCCGGTGGAGTAATGAGTTTATTTCTGGGAATCTGGAGTTGCTGTCTTGTTTTCTGACTCCTGTGTCTTTGCCACATGACACGAAGAACTGATGTTTTGCTTGGATCAATTAACATCAATATGAGATGCATAAAGCGTGTTCTGGTGTCAGATCCCAAAGCTGGCTGCACCACTAATGCCAGTGTGAATTAAATAAACACAGCAATACTCATTAAGGAGGCTGGGCAGCAGTAGACAGAAAGTCACAGAAATAGACTCATGAGATCTGAGTTCATGACCACTCCAAAACTGACATTTTCACATCCTTTTGTTTTTAGTTTGGTGTAAGTATCTAACCATCACTTAAGATTTAGGAAAGGATCCGACTTTGGTTGAAGAAATACGACTTTAAAACATGAATCCATTGCGTTACATAATAAAATATTACTTTTAATAGTTAGTAAATTACCCACAGCATCCAGAAAACAATACGACTCTTTTGGTTTTTACAACTCAACCTGTAGCCTATTATTTTAGCCTCCTTTTTGGCATGTTTGCTCCATTCATGTGTGGGATCTATTCAGGTATTCTCGTCTCAAAACATACATGTTATGTTTACTGGATATGCTAAATTGATCCTAAAAGATAAATGTGTGTTCTTCTACCCCACGGCTGCTGGGATTGGCTCCAGCCCCCTCATGACCCTGAAGTGGATGAACCTGGTGTGGTAAATGGATCAGTCGGATTATAGGAGTGATAATCTTCATTTAATGGGCTGAATACTTTAGCTCTATTTCACCGTGAAACCTTTTGTGAGATCATTTTTGTAAATCATCTTTACTTTTCAAAGGGAAGTTTTGTTCAACCTCCTTTCTAAATAAATAAATAAATAAATCCAGAGACTATGTACAGTAGTTGTCTGCTTTCACGCAGAACTGAAATAACCTGATGACTTCACAACTTAAATATGGACATAAATCGAGTACTTTTTGTGCTCAGTGCTTGTATGCTGTTGGATGCATGGACAAACGTGACTGTGGGCAAATTTTTAAGCCAATCTGGGGCAATAAATTCTAAACATGAATTCAAGCTATCATGAATATACCAACAACAGACCATTCATCCTCTGTTTAGAGAGGTTTAAAACTGTAGAGCCAGTATTTATGTAGCATTAATTGTTTAAAGGAAGTTTACTTTCATGTTGAAAACACATTTTGACCATTTCTAGAAGAAACAAACACACAAAACAACAAAGAAAAAACCTCAAATAACTCACTGCCAGAAAGACAAAGAGGCATTGACATTTTCTCTACTCATATATGCAATTCTTATATGGATTATAGAGTATATAACGTCATATTTATACTAAAAATGTGGAAAGAAACTATCATAAATGAAGGAATCTCCAGCATCAAAAAACATTAGACTCTTAAACTGCTTGATGCAGGTTTTATACGGCTTATCCAGTGTAAATTACAGGTCAGTCTATATTACAAAATGCACAGTTTTACCTTTCAGTCACAACAGAAATGTATCCAGTAGTTTTTTTCCAATTCTGCTGCGGATTCAGGACCTGTCAGTCGTTTAGGAAATCCCTTTCCGCGGTCCCTGTTCATTTCTGTCTCAAAAACAAAAAAAGCAGGCAGTCTTTGTCCACTCTTGATCTACTCTGAACCAGTGTCAGCTGCTGAGCGCTTCTTAGCTGCTGCTTCCACAACATTTCTTTCTTCTTCTTTGTGTTTGTTCCATCTCCTCCCGGTTTTTAACTAATTTCTTTCACTGGATCTGGACGTGAAACGCAGTGCGAGTGCCTCGCTGATGTTTGCGCAGCAGACCTACTTAAATCATCTCTTGTGCCGGCGTATCATCTGAGTGTGTGTTTATGTAACTGCTTCCAGAGTTGATGCATGAGTGCCTGTGAAATTTTATCTCCGTCTCCACAAACAATAGACAGACGGCTACCACGCAGGGTGACATAATATACAGTTATAGCCGGGGAGAGCCTCGCACCAGGAAAATCTATGGTTACTGCAAATACTCTTGAGTTTCAGACACTTTATCCCATGACATCTGTGTGCAAACTGCTCTGCTGCAGGAAAACATAAACACATGTTTCCACAGAGTGTGTTTGTGTGTGTAAATATCACTTACTTCTTCTGTCAGTCTTTGTTTTGGTGATTGGATACACCCTTTTCTTTCCTCCTCTCTTTGAGTCTCATGTATTTTCCTTTCTGTCTTCATCTTAGCATAGCCAGTGACCCTTGTTCTTCTCTTTTTCTGTCTTATGTATTCCCTTCTAGCCTCTCTTTCTTCTTCCTCACCGACTCCTTAGAGGATCTGTTGCTGTCGAATGTGCAGTCCCTGACACCTGAGAAACCAAGAAGCAAGCACCTTCTAATTTAACCGCTTCACTGCCAAATATCAAACAAATGACCTTCCACTGTCACTTGGTCAGGTTTTAGCAAAGAAAGAAAAGTGTGACTAAAAATAAAATTCTTTTATCTAAATTTGGCTACTTTTGTCTTATTTTAGACTGTTCTTTTTTTAGGAATGTCTAAAGGGATTAAATAGATTTAGAAAAGTGTGACTGATTGAGCATCCAAAGGTTCAAACACGACCGAGATCACATGCTGTCACAAGAGTGAGCTTTTGTTAGATTCCTTTCCAGTGTGGTCTTCTATTAAAAATGTTCTTGGGAGAAATATTTTCTTTCCATACAATTTTCCATCAAACAATTTATTTTTTGTCTTTAGGCTTCACACACACACACACACACACACACACGCACACACACACACACACACACACACACACACACACACACACACACACAC
>JBBDHI010000005.1:9649328-9661080 GCA_037177115.1 Craterocephalus stercusmuscarum | reverse complement strand
TACACAGAGGAAGATGACACACCAAAAGATTCAATCATTAAGAAATGACTTCCTCTACAGTATATCCTATATCCGGGTATGCAAACATAATAGTACATTTTCTTGATTTACATTTAATGCTAGCAACTTTTGGCAGAGGAAATTAACATTTGCACTTGAGAAATAAATGAGATGTTGACCTTTTCTGAGAAAACCGCGTTCAAGTGTTCCCTGCACCGAAGGTTCAAAAAGCATCTGTGGAGCAGTTTGTAAGGCAATAGTAGTAACCCTGGCATGTGTCTGTTCGCTTAACATGCAGAAAGGCATTTAAATGCAGATTTCTTTTTAAAAATGTAAAAACCCAGAATGATAATAATCACACGGTAAATTCCATTTGCAGGCATTCAGGCAAGTGTACAAACTAAATCCAAAAAAAACAAAAAAAAACATTCAAATACCTTTGTGCATAAATTAAACAACCTCCGCTCTATTTCTTGGCTTCCCCTTTCAAAGTTGCATTGATTACGTTGTATTCATGTTACATCAACAAAAACAACAGAGACCTCACACTTTCAACAGACTGAACAATCAGATCAATCAGCTACAGTCATGAAGTCGGAGTTAAAAAGCTGGTCCATTTACAAGCGCTTTCAGCTGTGAGCCGTTTCACACGCAGGCAGCAAAGACTGAATGCACGTTTTGATTTTTCTCCCCAGATAATATAAATCCTTTTAAATTTCTGAAGATTCAAACTGTGGCTCAAACTGAGGAGCTCTGAAAGAACAAACAGAATAAATAAATGACAGAAAAACAAAGACATCCAAGCTGATTGCAACTTAGATAAAAGATAGGGGAAAAAAAAGATGAATTGTGATTTGGGATGTTGAAAAAAACAAAAACAAATAACATCTATCAGCAGCAGACTGTGGCTGCATATTAGCTCTATCGTACAATGCAAATAAACAGGGCACTGATGTGAAACAGGAAGGTGCCATTAATAGTTGATATCGTCATATCAACACGCAACCTGGTCTTTGATCCGTAAATGTGAATGAACTAAAAACAAAATCAACTAAATACAGACGGAGTTGTTCAGAAACCCAGGGGGTGAGGAGCGACCACTCCTCCATTCTCCACCACTGCAACAGAGATGGCCCGCATGTTGTTGAAGAGCTGTTTGGACTGAGCCGAGCGCAGGGCCTTGATGTCACGAATCACTCTGTCATGGGCCTAAGAGATGAAGACGAAGGTGAGATTCAGGTAAAAGCTTTATATATAAAAAACTGATGAACATAACAAACCACCTGAGAACTGAGAAAGGCAGATGCTGTTTGTTGACTATTTAGAAACCATTTCCTTGATGTCATTCATACATTTGCATTGTGGCTTGATTATTCAACCCTGAAATCCAGAACCTTATAGGAACTTCATAATACTAGTGTCTAGGCTTTAAACGATCAGGATTTTAGGGGCTGATCACCGATCAGATAATTTTAAAAAAACGATCACCGATCCGATCACATGAGGAATCAAATGTGCCCATTTTATACAGTTTAAAGGGGAAGTTCGGTATTTTTCAACCTGTACCTATGTTGTAGCATGCTATACGATCATTTACTCACCCAGACAGTTAGGGCGCAGCTCGAACTGCTTCAGATGATATTTTTATTTACACGCGATCAGCATATATCCATATAATGGGCGCGTTCGGGGCCTTTTGCAATGGTGCATGGTAGTGACATAATCGCTGCCACAGGCAAGCGCAAGACAGCTTCAAAGGACCCCGGAATGACAACAACAATGAAAATATGAGCTGCTAGTAGGTCACGGTCGGATCGGACTAGCATTTGCTGACAACACATTGGTAAAAAAAAGGAGTTTTGTGGCAGAAAATACCTTATTTAGAGACTGAGCATCCCATTATATGGATATATGCTAAAATCTTAACTTCCTGTTCGTGGGCTACTTTAATGCAATTAAATTACTTTTCAAGAATACTGCAAAAAAGGGCGGTGATCTGTCTCAGTACATTCATATAACTCATTCATTATTCATTCTTTTTCTGTACTGCTTGCCTAATAATAACTATGAAATTATTTAGTCACAGTAGTGAGACGTCTCTATTTTCTTTGTTTAAAAAAGTTTTAATCAGTGTGAATGACTGCTTTACGTTTTTGCAGTTTTATGTTTTGAGCTATTTTTAGACTTGCAATATGGAATATGTAAAGTCCATCCGATCTTTAACCAGTGTTGTCTTTTCAAACATGCCGATTCCTTGCGGACTTATTTCGTCCCGGCCACATTCAGACTCTGGGTCAGCACAGCCTCCAGATTCTGTCCACAACGTTTTCTTGTGCGTTCAGCCCGTTCAGCCAGAACGACGCGCCGCAACTTCTCAGCTTTTATGACGGTACATGTCCGCTGCAGCTCGGTCAGCGAGCGGAACATTGATATAAGCAGAACGGTATAAAAGATGAGGTCCGCACCACGACTGCTTTCCAGAGCAAGTCTGAAAAGGGCTTACTATGTGACGGACGGACAATAAAGTTTTTATTTATTTAATTTACACAGCGTCACTAGCAAACGGTGTGACAGTGCAGCTGAAACTGATCACAAGCAGCTGCAACGGGAGCAGTTTCACAATAACAATGACGTCATTGATCGGATCGAATTTAAACTTTTGGGATGATCAGAAAAAATAAAAAAAATGTGAAATATCAGCCGATCCGATGAAGCCGGTCAGATCGTTGGAAAGTCTGCTAGTGTCAGGCCTGTCATTTAAAGTATATTTCAATTCTATAGAGTCAAATAACAGGTATTGAAAACAACTTAAGATAGAAAATCAGGCAAATAGTTGAACTAACTTGCTGATAAACTCTGTTCCTCAGATTCATGGGGACACAGTCCAGTGGCACATATGTGAAGCTCATAGTGAAGCACAGTTCACATAAATTCAATAAATCTATCAACTTCAAATAACATATTTAGAAGAATAAAGTCTTTGAAGATTTTCTAAATTCTGCTAGTGACAAACATTGAGATCATTAACTACATTAAAAACAATAACAATGAATAATTCAAAGGACGGCATCAACTTTCTCAAAGAAGAAAAACAATCTTGAGGGGAAAAAATGCAAAGTAATCTCAAGTTTAAAAGCTGCCATGCATGTTTGCAAATGGCTTTTCTGCTTGGAGAAGAAAACAGCAGTATGCAGCAGTTAAAAGTCGCATATATATCTTCAAGGGTTACATTTTCCCACCAAGATAGACTCAAACTTGGGCCGCTTTTAAAATCTATAACCCAGTTTCTGACTGTCTGCGTGCCGTCAGCCCCCATATCTCCCTCTAGATTTGTCAGCAACGTGAATTACAGATTGCCTACAACTTCCCCTTCAGTGCTGTCAAATAAGCAACTTTTTCGACAAAATGTGACAAATAATTAAAATCGTCCATTTGGACAATGTTTAAAACAAAAACTCCACATATTCAGTCCCCCATTTAAAAAAAATACAAATAAAAAAGCATCGACTGTCTAGCAGAGCAACAATTACTGTGTTCACTTAAAGTTTAATCAATAATGCGACAGTAAATATTAAAAGAAAATGTCGGTCTACTGACAGTTAAACCACAACATCTGAGAAATGAGAATATAGACACAACCATACAGAATAGTGCCGAGTCCTTACTTTCACTGTACAGCATCTAAACAGGTGTAGATTTTGTATGTTTGTGGTTGTGGGGACGATCTTACCTCCATGCACCAGGTCTCACACAGCATCTTCTCATGCTGAGCTGAAGCATGGCCCTGACTCAGAGAGCGAGAAGCCCTGTACACAGTGGAAAAAAGAAAACCAAGACATTTCGTTTTAGACTGTGTAGGAGTTTTAAACACAAGACAAAACACCAAAGAGGAAAAATTTTTTTAAAAAAGTAACACCTGTGAAGCTGGAACGGAAAACCTACCTTGACAGGACGACAACCATGGCGTAGAGGTCAATGGCACAGTCTGCAACTCTCTTCAGAATGAACTGCTCATCTGGTAAATCAAACACATACAGTGAGTTGACTTTTAGAGCATTTCTACTGAAAAAGTGACTCTTTATGATGTAATATACATTGTTTATTCATAACCCTTCGGAGTCATTTTGGGGGTTTTCTTTGCCTGGTACATCTTGTGTATTATTGCTGATAAAACTTATGATGCTGAGTCCCTCAGATGCAATTTTACTATTTGGAGTGTACTTTTCTAATATTGAATGAAAGAAAGTTGCACAAAAACATGTAACAAGGCCAATACCAGCATATATTACAGTAATCTGTGAAATTACATACTATTACATTGAGATATTAGTCTTTATACATCAATTATTGCTTTCATAACAAAGTTTCATTCATGGAGACGACTTACACAGACAGAGGAGTGAAGCATCTCGACACTAACGATCTTTGACACAGCATGTCACGGCAAAAAGGCTCTACAATTGGACATTTTAGCTCATGTGATACCAGTCAATAATGCAATTGGACAGTGAGAAACAGCTGAGCTTCTGAACGTCCCACAGAACGTTACCACATTGGCTTAAAGCTTGAAGAGTTTTCTTCGTAGAGAAGAAGATAATAAGTCGCTATATATTACCATTCCCAAAATATACGCGGTTTTGTCTGACATATGCTTCGCTGTCGTATATGACAGCGTCGACTTTAAAGAGTTAAAGTGATCACATTAATTCAGCAGTCCTGCATTTGAGTTCTAGCTTGGACTCATACATTCTGAGAATTACAAGGAGCTCAAACACAAGACGGGCAGGAACCGACACATTTCACATGAGAACATCCGCTACGTCACACTCACCAATGATCTTCTTGCCATGTTTGACCAGCAGATCCTCAATAACTGCTCCAAACTCCTCGATGGCTTTTACTGTCTGGAAAGAAAGAAGCAACACGTGTGAATCAGGAGTTACACACATGCAAAATAACAAAAATAATTTTAAAAAGTCAAACTGTCTTCGTTGATTATAAATGCAGACATAATCAGAACTAAGAAGGTTTTCACATCCAGGGAATCTGCGCTGATGCAAAACCAAAGATGCACGAATAAACGTACCAGGTCACCACTCTGTGCCAACTCAGGATGCACACTGCCCTGCAGCGTCAGACCTGTGCTCAGACCTGCCTTTCTGCAAAGACAAGGAGACGCAGCGTTACATCAACCCTGTGCACCCAAATCTGCACAAAACGCACCGGCTGTGCAACTCCACCAGATCTGCTCAGCGGCCGTGATGGTGCACAGTCAGACATTGTTTAGCTTTGGACGAGCTCTGGAATGTCTTTCCAGAAGCCTGAAAAAACATTTATGCCGGATACATAAAGAAATGGCCATAAAGCTTTCTATTAGGGTTGAGACTGCTGGAGGATAACGGTGATCACACCAAATACTGGCACAAGCTCCTTTCAACTGTTTTTGCTCTTTAAAAAACAGACTGACCTTTATGACTGCATATAAATTGCTTATCTACTAAAATACTCTTGACATTTATGAAAAAATGAGAAAGACCTAAGATTTAACACATGAGGACACAAGATGTCTCACTAAAGATGTTGCTCTTGGTAGTCAAAACACGGTGGTCATTCCATGAAGTAACTTTTGCCACATCCCACCATCACATTGGGTAAATGGTGGCTCAAATGTATAAAACAGAATAAAAGTAACAGCATGAAGCAGGGAACTGACAAAAAGTGCACATGTCATGCATTTGGGGGCATCCCCCATCTCCCACCATCAGCTACAGCAGTTTGAACTTCCTGCTCCGCAGACGGGGGTAAACACAAACAAAAGAAGTGTGCTGCAACCTTTTGGCTCTCTTCGTCATCTCTCCTGCAAGCAGCCCAGCGTTGCCGATGGGGTTCTTCAGAGCTTTCTGCAAGCTCTTCAGGTGGTTCCCGGCATTCTGGAGGGAAGCAGAGAGGAAACATGTAAGCAGTTTGAACACGGGTTAAGTTACAAGTTGCATCTAATGAATAAACCTAATATAAAGAGATAATGGAGACACACTGATTGACTTTGTATTAGAAAACATGGTAAAAAGAGATCCTTCATGTCTGTGAGGAAGTTGTCTGTATCACCCATTTTGAAAACTTCACACATTTTGTGGAGCATACAGGAAGCGCAATGAAAAAAGCTTCCTCTGTACTTTTCTACAAACGGACTATGAGATCACATCTGTTTAAAACATTACGATAAAGCAGTCTCATGTTACCTGGAAGCCATTAAGAGCCACAAAGAGCCTCAGGATGTCGTTTGTGCCCTCAAAGATCCGGAAAATCCTGAGATCCCTCATCACTCGCTCCACTCCGTAGTCCTGCACACACATAATGGATCATTTACTCCCAATGAACCGTCAATAGGCACAGACAACCAGTCAAACCTTTACACACACAAATGCAGACCTCGCAAGAACGTGCTGATTTTAGAGATTTTCTAAACTTATAAAAGATTTAAGTCCAAGCTCCTGGACATGTTTGTTTTGGTGCACTGGCCAGATTTAAAGCTGCTAACTCAGCCAAGTAGACATATAGGAATCAGGTAATGAAAGCACCAGCTGCAAAGTCAAACAGAGACGTTCATTTCAAAGCCTCTGCTGTACCCGGAAGTGCTTTTCTGCTTAAAACTGGCACATGAATAAAAATGCACGGGTCACACTTCTTCCTTTGTCTCTAAAGTGAAGTGAAACCCTGAGTCGAAACACAAACTGGGAGCAGCATTAAGCATTGGCACAGACACTCTTTTCCTTTCTTCTTTCTCTTGAGCAAAAATAATTTCACTAACTTTGCAAAACATAAAGGGAAGTGGGGACATTTTGAAATAACACCCCTGTTCAGGCTCCAAATCAAATCTTTAAGATGTTTATTATTTGAATAGTTTCTTTCTAATCCCCCGCTGTGTGCGTGGTTTAAGTTGAATTGAACTGAATTATTTGTATAGCACCAAAACATAACAAAGTAATCTCAAGGCGCTTCACTGACAATTACAGAGTTACAGAGTTAACCGCTCATCTTCGCCCCCACCTCTGCAGTTTGTGTCCAAACATGGAAAAACATCTCGTCTTTCCACTGTATTTGCACTGTGTCACACCGAGACACTCGCCCGCGTCGCCTGTTATAGCATCTGCTTTATTTTAAGCAAAGCTTTGTAATTGTTTACATAGGTTCACTTCGCCCACGAATCTTCAGCTATCTTCTGACTTTGAACCTCAACAGCACAAAAAAAAAAAAAGGCTGGTTTCAGTCTTGCATGTTGCAACTGTGAGACACGCCACACTCCTGTCACTTCACGTGACTTCTGGGAAATAAAGCGGTCGCCTCAGCTAAACAGTGTAATGGCTGTCAGCATTTATATTACAATCAATTATGCTGTCGCTCTTAAGCAGATTTATGTGATGGAACAAAGCAGAAGTATAAACAAGCTGTAGATACATAAAAACTTGGCATCTATGGAGTGTAGCATCTGAAGAAACAAAAGCAAACTTCCTTCTCCAGTAACACAAGCAGGCATTAAAATTCCCTGTTTTTACTTTGTTGTTTGTTTTTCTGTTTTTTCTCTTTCACACAGAGGGACAAAAAACGTTCGGGGATTTCAGAGTTCAGGGTTTTCAAAGATGTTTCAAAAAGGGACAAGGAGAGGTGGAAGTGGAAACACAAGCGTGGCTGCCCAGGAAGCCATTTGGGATGTTTCGAACCTGAACCATTAAGCTTCGTCTCATCCTTATAACTCATGAGCCCACTAACACACATGGCCGTTTCTCCTCACAATAAAGATGTTTATGTTTCACACCGAGCTTGACAATGATTGTGTGCATGTCTTAACTTTTATTGTCTGACCCAACCACAGTTCTAATATTGACACGGCTGGTTTTTCCTGTCAGCAGGTTGATGCTGATATGGAGTTTGCAAACAGTGACAAACCACAAGAGTGCCTCTTTAATGAACACTTATCAGTTCGTTGAAATGAAGCGCAGTGCAGGGAAATTTTTAATTAATGTAGCTCTAGCAGGATTGGGGTCATATTAGCTCAAGGGTGCATCAGGAAAGGTTTGTGGGTGACTCGCAAAGGTTCCACCAAACTAACTCTTTGCATTGGACGCACAGGTGCGCCTATTTTTCACCTGCAAAAAAGACTTAGATGCGCCACAGTTGTCACTGCGTTGCTTTCTGTGTTGCTCCTTTTAATCCATTATAAGGACTGCTGCTTGATCATTACCTATTTTTAAAATTATTGTGAATGACAAGCAGGTTTAGGAATTTCTTAGCTTTACTTGGATTCGTTAAGCTGAAAAATCTTATTTTCTGATCCAAACTTCAAAGTGCTACTGAGCACAGAACGTACAGAATGACTTCAGAAATGTTTGGTGCTTCACTGCGACCAAGAAAAGAAGATACATGCACAACAAATCTTTGGGCACGTGTGCGAGCGAAATGGGAGCACTTTAGAGGACGGTCTTGTACTTTTCTATTTGACTGAGGTTGTGTGTGTGACAGGATGTGGACTGAGGACCCACCTTCATGAAACCCATACCGCCCATAACCTGAATACTCTCATCAGTCACTGTCCATGCTGCTTCCTGTCAACAAAAAAAACAAACAAGCATGTAACTGAGACAAAAACATCTGTATTTAATCGATTTTCAGACAGAAGCCTTAAGAAATCGACTTCCTCTTCAGGAAGTGATGCTTTCTCCAGAGCACAAAGATAATGATGACGAAAGTTTCTTACTGAGGCAAAGATCTTGCTGATGGCTGCTTCAATCTGGAAGTCAGTAGCTCCTGAGTCCATGTTCCCACTGATCATGTAGGCCATTGACTGCAAACAGAAGCCACCTTGTTCATTCAGCTGAATAACTCACTAACGTGATCTGACATCTTACATAAAAGCATTAGTCACATTTTAAAAGTGGACAATAATAACAGGAAATTAATAAAGATTGAAGCAAATGGCTGCACATAAACTAGTAAACAGGTAATAAAAAAAGATCGGTTTCATTTGCCTCATGACCAGACAGCAAATAACATCTCTACAGTCAGCCAGCAGCTATATTCATTACGTTTTGATCTGGTCAGGTAAATTAAAAAATCCTGTTGGACGGTCTGACCTCTGTGACGTACTGCAGCATGGTCATACGAGCCATTTTCTCCTGGATGGCTCCGTAGGTGTGGATCTTGTTCCCAAACTGGGTTCTGTTGGCTGCATGATCCACCTGATGAAAAGGCAAAATACTCCATCACCATAAGAGCTTAATTTGTGTTAAAAACCTTGCTTTTAAATAACAGGAAGCGTTTAGAAACATTTAAATGCTACAGTTCCTCAAATACTAGACTGGCACCAAGCTTCCTGCCTTTTTTGGGTCTCTTTTGAGATATCTTTGCTGTCTAGTACTTTTACAAAAAGAGGAAGTCTTCTGCAACTGCTGGCCAGTGTAATAAGAAACATGAGTAGAGCAGAAATTTTACACCCCAAAATGCAGTATAAAAGATGGAAGATTACAAAACGTGCTGGTTATAACAGGCCAAGATCTTTAATGTTTAAGCTGTTAAATCAATCTCAACTCACGAGAATGCAGATTGTATTTGCCACTCATTCAGAGAGCAGGGATTTCCTCTGGGGTTTTTTTTAAACATCACAACCTACATTTGGAAGTCATTACACGAACAGAATAACCAAACTGTAAATGAACAACAAGATCGCTATTTAGTAGTTTTAGTTCTGTATACTTCAGCATTTAACCCTTACTTCAAAGGGAAAAGTCACACAAGCATCTGATGCTGATATAACTTTCATACTCAGATATTTGATGGCTTCTTATCTTTTAAAAGTGAGAATTTCGATATTTTTCTCAGTTAAACTGAATTGAAAATTTGAGAAATTTAACTAAAAATATTTCTCTACAAATCTCGTTGGACCCGCAGCAATCAACACAGAAGCAGTTTTCTACTGGTGATGAAAGGTCTGTCATATTAAAAAATGACATTTGGTACAGTATTACCTGAGATAGTTTTTATAGACATGATGAGTGTGTAAGTGCAAATCACACCTCTCACAAAATCTCAGATCCTCTTCGGTTATGACTATCACTTGGCAGTGCAGGAGCACTTGAGCCTATTTCATCATGAGATTCTGTAACTTCAGCCGAAAAAAGGTGGCAGCAAACTCAAAGCGGGGGAATTTCCCATCAGTCCATAGCAAAGGAAACACACCATTGAGATGAAGGGGTATAAGGCAGAAAATGCAGATAGAGCTCAAAGCAGCAACTGTGGGAACTTCCTGTTAACACTTAGGGTGCTAACATAAAATGTACTCACAGCTTTGCGAATGACACCTTTCATAGTGCCGGAGAGAGCGGCTGCCATGCCGAAGCGGCCATTGTTCAGGATGTTCATGGCCACTTTGAAGCCTCCTCCCACCTCACCCAGCACGCAGTCGGCTGGCACACGAACATCCTCAAAGTAAACCTCAGCTGTGTTGGATGCCTTGATGCCCATTTTCTTCTCTGGTGGGCCACTGTGGGTGCGTGGTTGAGTTGTGGGTCAATGTTAGTTGTTTTCTTTAAAGTATTCAAAGTGAGGAAAAAGTCTGCCTACTTTGTCACTCCACCGAAACTCCTCTCCACAACAAAAGCTGTGATCTTGTCCTTCATCTCTCCAGTTTTGGGATCCTTCATTGGAGTCTTTGCAAACACTGTGAAGATCTCAGCCAAACCTCCATTGCTGATGAGAAAAGAAAATAATGTATCAAGACAGTTGAAGCTGCTGCGCCTTATAGTAATTCGCTATAATATCATGCAGTGCTGCCCCCTGGTGGTGAAAGGGCAAATAGCTGCCTTCTTCACCTGATCCAGATCTTGCTTCCATTCATAGTGTAGTACTGCCCACAGGGGGAAAGGACAGCGGTGGTCTTGATAGAGGCGGCATCAGAGCCACTGGCTGGCTCGGTCAGACAGAAGGCAGCAATGTTTTCACCTGGAGTGGCACACATTTTACAAAATTTAACACAAACATGCAACAAAAATAACTAAGTGAATCTAATTTTAACCGTCTTCCTTTTAGTGTTATCATGGGATTTGTTGTCCATGGTAGAAATAAAAAATATCTGAAGTATTTTAATTAAAGTAGTAGATTTTTTTTACTATAAAACAGAAGAAAATGCATCTAAAGTGGATTCAAATTAACATCTTATGTTTGGCTTTTTACCTGTGGCGAGCTTGGGCAGGTACTTCTCCTTCTGTGCTTTGTTTCCAAAAAGCAGGATACCCTTGAAACCGATTGACTGGTGAGCACCCAGAGTGATGCCGACACCCAGATCATGACCGCCAACAATCTCAACCAGCCGAGCGTACTGCGGGGAGGAGAACGAAAATCCCGTTCACTCGACTGACAGTGCTTATAAATCTGTTAGGATGTAGATATAAAGTCCAATGAAGCCGCTGTACCTGAGTGTTTGTGAGGCCAAGACCACCCAGGTCAGCTGGCACCTGCAGGCCAAAGGCACCCAACTCTTTCAGACCCTCCATGGTGTGATCTTCCACCTTCTCCAAGGCGTCGTTCTTCGCAGGATCATTCACTTCCTGTCCAGGCGAGGGCAAAACACAAAAGAGAGGGATGAGTGGCTGTAAGCATTAGAGATGTTCCAATACCATTTTTTTCCTCCCGATTCCGATACTTGTGCTATTGGTATCGGCCGATACAAAGTACCGATACCACTATATTATAAAACAAATGT
>JBBDHI010000005.1:9543387-9574313 GCA_037177115.1 Craterocephalus stercusmuscarum | reverse complement strand
ATGACAACATAAATACCTTTTTCTTTGCCTTTATCAGCCAAAAGCAGCCAGTGTGTATCAGTGTGTGTGTGTGTGTGGACTAAAAACTGGTATGTGGTGGGAGATGAGTGACGCAGGCTGGTCAAGGTCTTGGGAAGACGAGTAACTGAAAACAAAAGGCGGGCAGCTGATGATACTTTGGGAGAGAAGAAGTGGGAAAATAAAATATATATCAGTGTGTTGTTGTCACCAAGGCAACAGCTCTCCATCCAAACCTCTTCTATTGTCCAACATTTTCCTCCACTTTATCATATAATTCAGACACACTGATTTAACTCTTGATCAGCGCTTCAACATCCATCTTTCTGTGCTGTCTTCCCTCAACAAAAAGCCGTGGAAATCCATTCATTCTGCACACTTGGCAACCTTCTTCAGCTTCAGATTTCAAGTGTCAACGGCACCTGATGCCTGGGAAAATGAGGCAAATATCAATAGAAAACAGGCAAATATGTAGGAGCGATGGTAAATATTATCTGCGCCGTCTTCAAACCGAGAAAACTTTCCATCCGAGACGTGAGGGCGGCAACCTCTACGGTGCGGTTCAACTCATCAGCAGTATGAGTCAGATTGGTGTGACGGGAGGTGTATGAAGGTTTAACAAATGTGCACAGACTCTGCATGGCAACTCAGAGACACAATGTCCAACACACACACACACACGTACAGCAGAGTAGAGTCTTTTCATCCTGCAGAACTAAACTTGCCATTTCCTCCTCCTCCACAGTCTCAGTGAAAGATTTTTTCTGCGACAACACATAAAGACTGATGCTGGCTCTGTGTGACACGACTGCACTTTATTACCGCAACACAAAACTTTATTCAACTCTGGATGGGACCAGGTAGTTTAACTGGTACCAAACGATCTGGTTAGTAACACCAGGGATCATTGAAGGACCAAGGAGAATCGCCACGTGAAAACCACACGAGTGGAAATGTTTTTATGTCAAAGCAGAGACGTGTATAATATTTGAACAAACAGGATCATAATGATCAGTCAATAAGCCTTAAAACTCCAACACATTATTCTCACTACCGGTCTGCTTGTTTGTTTTTGAGTAAAACTGTATGTAGAACATCGACTCTTTTAGGCACAGTCAACAAACAGACTTTTTTTCCCGGATTTTGACGCTAGAATTAAATCAGACTAATGTATCAATAGATACTGTACCCTAAAGTCCAACAAACCAATGAAAAAAAATAAAGACTTTAGCACAAATCAACAGTGGCCAAGCTTTTTCTTGTCTGAATATCATTCTCTAAAATCTTGGTTTTCAGGAGAAAAATTATTGGCTTTGAAACAAACACACATCAGAAATTATTTACATAATTACACTTTATTCTCTGGGCATTTTATGCTATTTAGTTATTTATGCCACTGTTTACCAACTTTCCTCTCAGAAGCAACTCCAATTGAGCTTGTTTTTTGTGCAGTGCACTGTGCAATAGGAACATTTTGTCGCATATTATGTTTGTTCTTTTGCGACAAACAAATTCCTTGTCCACTGTTGATCTTTGCAGATTTAAGACATCCAAAAGGTCAAATGTTTGATAGGAAGTGGCTGCAAAATAATCTCCAGGTCAAAATAGAGGCCTCCTAGTAACATAGCAGGGCCAGTCATTTTTTTTTAAACACAAAAATATGATAGTAAATAATGGCGCCATTATGGATCAATGTGTGCTAAACACTACACTTTGTGCCCTGATTATAAACCTCCTGGATAGGATATAAATACCTGGAAAACATCCTTGGACCATCTACGGGGTAAGCGATCACAACACAGAGACATTGTTAACAGTATAAGTAATAGCGCATGGAGGAGCCAGCGATCTAGGAGTTTTAGGTTAAGAGATTACAAGGTGATAAACACGGGTGCATAAAAGGGTCCCCTACTTACATACTATTTTACATGGTCAGGACTTTGACTCAATGTGCGGGTGAACTGAGCATCACTGATATTCTTCCTCACTGAGTTTGGGATTGCATAGCTCAAATGAAGCATTGCTATTTGATACCTGAATGTTTACTATGCTAATCACAATGAAAAGCTACAGTGACCTCACAAAAGGTGCAGCTTACGGGACTGTGCTTCGCCTGAGATGATCTGAAGCATAATGGTTTGCAGAAACTAAAACCAGCAAAGGTAAGCTGGATTTGTTTCGGGAGCCAAACAATAAGAATCAGAGTCTAGATCAAGTCGACTCCATCTATCAACATTGCTAATCCATCTCTGCAGCAGCAGCTGCTCCGTCTCGTTATAAAGTTAGAACATTATTTCGTCACGGCATCAGAAGCGACTACAAAGAGATCTGAGATAGCAGTGGCGCATGCGACCGCTTCCAGCTGCCATGTACTTGGAGAGTGATTTGCATTGTTGAATTCAGACTGCTGACTGTTGCTGGCCTTCGCCGCGTCGCACTGATCTCGGCACAGCGAGCAGTGGCGCATGTGGCAGCTTGATCATCCATCACAAAGCCGTATTTGTGTGTTTTTCAGTAATCAACCCGGATTATTCCGCGAGCCCATGGTTTTGCCTAATTGGATGGAGGCAAAGGGTTGAAATGAGACGATGCCGCGGCTTCTGTTTCTGTCGGCGAGGCAGATGACCTCATCATAGTCTGCGGTTGAAGCCCTTGAGCCCTCCAACGTATACATGTGCGGTGGGACGGACACCTACGCTCGCAACCTTCAACAAACCCCAAAAAAACCCAAACACAGGAGAGTTGTTGCTATGCGCGGTGTGAGTGCGTCACCTCCCTGAACAGACCACCCAAACAAAGCAAAACTGGACTTCAGAGAAGGACGCATCCTTGACTTTAACAAAAACAAAACTGCCCTCCTCAAAAGAGCCGCGGTGGATGTGCTCTGCTATATCGTCCAAAGATATCTAAAAGAAAAGCGGGAGGAATAATAATAGATAAACACAAAAATGTGGCTTTTATTTAGTCAAACCGAAGAGGAAATGGATTCAAGCCTCGCAGCTGTCCTCGTGTGACCAGTTTTTTTTTCTCTGCCTCTTTGTTTGGGCAAATCAGTTGCGCAATGCAATAATTAGGATAATGGAGGAAAGCTGAGTTTGAGCTCATTTTAGACCATTTCTGCTCACTTCCATCTTAACATGCATACGACATACGCTCTCAAAGTGGGACACACAAAGTAATCAGAAATAAGTGTAAGGCTGTTTAAAGGACATCTTAATACCTAAAACGCGCCATTTAATTGCTAAGAGATGCCTAAGGATATAAAGTCAGCCATCAAGCTTTGGATTTAGCCTCCACATGTTTAGCTCTGCTGTTTCTGCTGCACATCTGTGAGCGCTGACACTCTGCATTAATATTAGCAGAGTGGTGAGTCACTGCGCTGGGACACCGACTGCAGACGAGGGCTGGAGACTATTCTGCCTCCAGCACGCATCAAAACATCTCAGCAGATAAACAAGCAAGTGCACACTCACATATTTATCCACTGTACCCTGAGCTTAACCCTCTTTGGGGGTCATGTCCCATCCACGTGGTCGCTTTTACGTAACACTACTAGTGCCATCAGTCCAAACTAGTGCTGGCTTGGATTACACACTCGGCAAGGCGAGCCCGTCGCACACGGGGAGTCAGTGTTGTGTGCAGAGGAATGAATGCAATGAATGTGCTTTTTGTCACACAGCTCTGAGCCACAGATGATTATCATAATTGCTAGAAGTGGTTACAGAGTGATTTACTGACCGAAAAATACAATTATTCAGGGCGGATGTAAGCAAATCACAGCTTTTGTGATTATTTATTAGTGAAAACGGCTAAACCTGACAGATCCCCTTTAGACATAGAACTGTCGTCTCCACAGTCATTTTAATCTGAAATGACACCTTTAAAACTAGATGCATCGCATTCTGTATTTTAGGCCAGAACAAGCAGTCCTTTTGATGCTCCTTCGGTTTGCTTGATGACTTTTGTTGACTTTTAAGGCAATTAGTAAAATATTCATCATCCTCATATTTAGACAGCATCGCTATTCAAACGTGCACTGACATGGATGTTAGACATAGTTTAGACAAAAGGAAAGCCTCCATCAAGTGCGGTCTGACTGCTTTTGACATTTTTTGGCTCTCTAGGCTAATGTCTAGAATACTTAGACCTTTAGTAATAGTATGAAAACCCCAGAGGATGAAGCAAGAACCAGCTGACACTGGGTCAGTAATATATACAACTGATTCACTATTTTAGTTTAGTTCAAATTTTGCATTTTGATTAATTATTCTTTCCACGGGATAAATAAACTGAGTGCAGCACTATGATGCATCCTGAGCTCCCCTGAAAATATAATTTGTCCATTTTTGTTTAAACAGACGTTGCACAAAATATTGTGAAAAAGTTTACTGAGCTTTATTTTTTTTATTTCCCCTCTAGTTGCATATAAACAGCTTGCTTGTGTTGCATACACAACGTAATATGAGCAGAAAATCTTTCGCATGGGTGCATTTTGACGAGCAGCATTTAAAACTTACAATTCGTTAAACTTTTAAACTGTTAAATTAAAATTCAACATCTTTTTCTACCAGCTCATAGATTTTTTCAGGTCGGAGTGTATTTGCATTTTCAGTGACGTTTAGGTTACAGAGTGGATTCAGAAAAATAAATCTGTGGTGCTTTCATCACTTGAGTATTGGGGTTGTCAAGGTGGTGACAGCAGTCTTCACAGTGTGGTCAAACCAGGAAGTGCAGTTCAGGTTCATTTCCTTAAAGGCTGTTTTTTTTTTGTTTTGTTTTTTTGTCCTCCTTAAAAAAGTTTCATGTGACTGAGGAGAAAGAAACGAGGCAAACAGATGGTGACAGGGTTAAACACCTGCAAAGTAAATATAGAAAAAAGAAATGAAAACAATTTATAATGGAACAATAGAAAGAAAGAAAAAAGTGGAATAAATATTAGAAAATAAATCAAAGTTAAACTAAATAAATGGCATAACATGTGGCTCAGATTTGTTAATGTTTACTAAATGTTCATCTTTTTAATATTAATTTTATGTCTGTTTCCTCAAACAGGCCGATTGAAAAGGCAGCTGCAGTTCAGACTTTTGCAGGAAATGACTTGTGAAGTCAGCTTAAAGTCAGACTAAACTGACATTTCTATTGTCCCCTTTAAAATGTCGTCTTACAGCTCAAAACAAGAGACAAAAAGAAGATCCACATTTCCCACAAATTATTTATACAATTCTAATCAAACAATCACAACTTCTACTTTCAGTTAAGGACAGAAAACCCAAGAAAACATGAGCATCATAATAACAGAAGTCTAGACAAGAGTCGGTGCACTCGTCTCACTAATGCAATTAGAGTGTTATGCATGACTTTTACCCAATTAGGTAACAACAAATCCACCCGTCTCACCTCTATGATCTGTCAGCAATATTTATGCGTTGCACAGGACAACAAAGGACAAGTCTATTTGGACTTTAGTGCGGAATGAGAACCATATTTCCTCTGAGGGAGATTTAGTTAAGTACACATAAAGCTTGCATGGGATTTTTCTGTAAAAGATATCATCTGTGTGGGGGGAATCCTGTGCCCCAGTGTCAGGTTATCTTGGCATAAATACCCCTCCAGATGGTAAAGAAATACAATATTTGGCTCATTTGGGGCAGATGATAAACTTCGCAACTAAACATTTTCTTGGAGGATCTTCTAGCAGCGATGTCCGCTTTCATTTAAATCAGAGTTGTGTTCTGAAAATCCCCTTCAGTAAAACGTTCCCCTCCCTTCCGCTGGAGGTGACAACACGCCACACATCGACTTTGTGAAATGTAGGGAAATGAAACCACAAAAATGCTCAGGCTTCACATTTGTTACCCCTTAACTTCACTCTGCATTACTGGAGGTAAAATAGCTCGCTCATTATCTAAATCATAGGTTTATTTATTTATTTATTTTTTTTGCGTGTTGCACATTACATAACAGCTGTCCGAGAGAGTTGTTCCTGGCACACGCCCCACTACTGATGTTCAATTTTAGCCTTTTGCCCCCCTCCACCCACCCCCGCTCAAAGAGCACACCCCCGGGACATAAACACACAGGGGGGAAAAATCCCTGTAATTACAGCAGATCATAAAAAGGGAAAGAAAAAAACGAACCCACACACAGACATCATAGTCATTTGCGACCTGTATTTTTGTATCCTGGTTGTTATCGACCATCTTGCCATGTTCGCTTTTCATTTTTGTTATATCCTTTTTCTGATTGCCGCAGTAAACGAGTAACAACTCCCCTCGAGAATGTGCTTCTGAAGGATTGACTGCAATGTGGTGTGGAAGTAGAGGACGACAAGCATAAAAACAAGAGGAAGAAAAAGTGGAACAATGGAGTGAGTAGTTATCCAAAATGAGGGAATGGAATTCCAAAAATCCATCTGCATAGATGTCAAACAAGGACAAAAACTGTGAAGGATGACTGAAGCGATCAAAAAATAGGGTGAAAATGAATCTTGGAAAAAAAAAAGAAATGGAAAAAGTGAAAATTGAAAAAGATGTTATAGCCTTCAGGATAGAAATGTATCAGGAGAGTCCGCTAGTCTTGGGGTTTGGTCCGGCTGAGGCCTTGCAGCCCAACGCAGCAAACACACTCAAACAAAAGGATCATTTATTGGCGGAGGAAAGGGGGGGAGGTGGAATGGAGGGATGAAAGGACGGGGGAACACTGTACAGAGGCATTTGAGAGCTGTGTGAGTGAAACACTGGCCCCATCTCAACATTCACAGCCAATGTGTAACATTCCCCCTTGTGCTGCCCCTCTGACGTCCTCTGCAGCCAGAGTCCATATGGTCCCTCTGTGGTAGCCTGCTAGCATTTCTATTTAAAAACGCCTCCTGTTTCCACCGATATGCCCAAAATTTCCCAATAAAAAAACCAACAAAAAAATAAAATGACACAGCCAAGCGTGGAAGCAGGCTGATGGTTCGTTTCCATCTGTGGGATCTCTGAAAAACAACTGCTGAGCTCACTCACCACAAGATCCCAGGATGAATTTTTGCTAATGCCTTAAATTCTTCATTAAATCCAACTGTGGAGCCGAGCTATGAAATGTTTACCGCAAAACCCCCGAGAGGTTTAACTCCAATACAACCTACAGTACATATCACGTGGAAATGAGCAAAGCTACATAAACAACAAGGCTTGGCAGGATGCATTCATCACAAGAGCCCTACTGTGGAAGGTTACTCAGTTACACTGATACATATAAATGCACATCTACATTTAAATGCCACTTTATCTGCTTAAACTGTAGGCATCTGTTTCTTGAAGGGCCAATTTAGTGCAGACAGTGGTTCAAAGTGAATGTTTTTCTATGAAGAAATGTCTCACAGTGAGTTAGCTGAGGCATTGTGAAGCTACAGTACTACCCCAGTGGGTTAAACATCGGAAAAAATATGTAGATATGCTAAAATGATTGAAGATTGAAGATTTTTTTTTTTTTTGCTGAGGGTTTCTCTTTCTTTCTCTTTAATTTTCTTATTTTGTGATTTTACTTTTGTTTTTTAATCTTTTTATTGCTTTCTGCTCCTTGCTGTAATGTTTCTAATGTTTGAATGTTAAGCACCTTGAATTGTCATGTACATGAAATGTGCTATACAAATAAACTTGCCTTGCCTAAAAAAATTTTAATTCTCCAGTCTATCTGAGCTCCCCTGTTCATGAAAAGAGCAGAACAAATACCAACATATACAGTAAAAGTGCAGCCTTTTATTGCTCCAAGAACCCTACATGTTATTTTTAAGAGCAAGAAGAAACTCAGTGTGAATTCACTTTTTAAACTTTAACAACCCATCAGTCGCCAAAATCTACAAATCGTGTGACCCCATTTGACTGCTTAAATACTTTAAAATTTTTATAGTCCTACAAACTAAAAGAATAAGACTTGAACTGTTTTATAAAATTAAATAAATGAAAGCAAAAAAACACTGTTTTTGTCTATATCTGTCCTCTCTGATCACAATGGATAATTTTACCAAATTGACAGGTCAACGCGTTTTTGAATTTGACGAACGCTTCATCGGCATGTCTGAATGGTTTCCTTTGCAACCAGTTGTGCTGCAATGAGATGTGTGTGACAGCTCTCCTGTTCCAGAAACAATAGCTCAACCAGAGCAGAATGATTCTGAAGCTTGTCATCCACGAGAAACAACCGGCCATCGAATGTGCACCCAAACACCAAAAGACAAACTGAACTGAACCAGTGGGATAGCATAAAAACTGAGACCATTTCCAGAGCACTGACATTCATCATCAAAACATATAGCCTTTTAATACCTTACTTAATCAAATCATGTAAAAAGTGACTATACACTAACGCCCAGACAACAAAATCCATTTATGCATGGCTGGAGGAGCCGATCGGTATCTCATAATGTGGATTATGCAGACAGTCAAACAAATCAGACAGCTCACTATATTCTTTACTGGCGCCAATTAAACTTTGATTACAAGCATAGATGAAAAGAGATGCTGTCCTCCGTTGAGTTAACTTGAAAGCATATTCTTTTCACTATGAAGATGAGACAAAACATTATCTACAGAGGAAGAAAAGGAGATGGCAAGAGTAAAAGGCTGTCATAGAGAGGAGAAATTATGTAAAACTGAGCACTTGATGCTGAAATAAAAGGTGAAAACTCATACCTGTTCCCTCTTTGCTTCCATTTTGATGCGTCCGCAGCTCCTCTGATTTGTAGAAGTCGATGCTGGCGTACGTGTTGAGGTTAGAGTTGTTGCTGCTGCCAACTGCAGCACTCACTACCCCGACCCCAGAGCTTGCACCAGCCACAGAGAAAAGCCGAGACGGGGCCTGGCTTCCCGAGGGCCCATCCAGGCCTGTGTGGGGACTCTCTTTGTTGACTAAGTCCAAGTCTATGTAGTTAAGACCGTGCTCTGTGGACGTAGTTTGATTGTTTGTGGGGGAATCAGTCACAGCACCATTCCCCCACAGCATGCTTTCAAAGCCCAGGCGGCGGACGACGGCCTGGGTGTGTTCTGGAAAGAGGGAGGCAGTTGAAGATGAAGTAGAGGTAGCGGTGGGGAGAGACGGCGAGGAGAGAAAAGTTTCTGAGCAGTGCCGTCTGCGTCCTTGGGGGTCAGCACGGATAACTTTCGCCCCCTGGTCAGGGTTGAGTCCTGATTTACCAAGCTGGAAGTCTAGACCCCGAGACAGCACTGAAACAGACGTATCAGTCCTGGTAAGAGATGGGACTTTGGGCGAGATGCTGGGTGATGACCTAGGGACAGTGTTGTTATTCAAGCTGAAAGCCATCTCTGTGTAGTCCCCACAGGATGTAGGGGATTCAGTAACCGATGGAACACTTTCTCTGGCTTTCCGAAGAGGGGCCTCAGCCACTTCTACAACCTCCTCACGAGGACTAGCAGTACTTTCCTTGCAGGTTTTAGGGGCATGAGCATGAGCTGGAGGTGTGGGAGGGGTGTGAAAAGCAGGGAAAACTGACGGAATAAGTGAAATGGGTGAAGGGGATGGAGAAGGGCCCAGGTCCATGTTGACATACTCAGAGGCAGATGGGGGAGTGATGGGAGCTGAGGGACTACGAGAGAGTGGGATAAAGTTTCCTACACAAGAAGTTGGTCTGTTATGATGCTGGTTATTTGAGCCATGAGGCAGTGAAGAGCCATGTCTTAGACCCCTGCCACGCCCTACTCCACTCCCTGCATAGTTGCACTTCTCTCCCTTGAATTCAATGCTTACATACTCCCCCGGACTTTTAGGTTCTGGGGGTAGGGGGTTCTCACGGACTCTTGGAAGGGTGTTAGCCTTGGACACATCAACAAACAGGCTCACTGGTCTGCTTCTAGTACTGCTACCCTGCTTTGAAAACCCACCAGAGCCTCGTCTCTGAGCTACCTTGCTTCCATCTTTGGACTGAGAGCCGCTTGCCATGCAACCTACAGGCTGAGAAACCCGGTCATCGCTCTCCCCAAGGCTCTCACTGCTGGCTGAACTGGAGGAGTATGACGACGAGGAGAGTGACAGGTGGCGTCCAGCTACTGAACTGCCTGCCGCAGGTTGCTCCTGCCGCCCTACAATAGTTCTACCACCACCCATTCCCCTATTACAAGTACCAGTGGGTCTTCTCCCGCGTCCAGGCCCATCATCAAAGTGTCCAGCAGATGGGTTGTGTTTGTATGACCGGGGAAGGGAATAGTAAGAATAAACCATTTTTGGGGCTTGTTGTTGCAAATTGGTGTCCAAATGGCAGGTGTGTTCAGGAGGTGGGGGGCTGCCATTTACAGAACGTGCACTAATCGGAGACATGTTCATATAGTCACTGCCAGCTCTGCTGTCTGCACTCCCACTGCCTACCCAAGCCCCTCCAGACAGACCACTACGCTGGTCCGGGGAGCAGCTGCTATTGGGGGACATGATCATATACCCGTCAGAAGTTGGCAGTGGGCAGATTTGCTGTGGAGGAGACACGCTGTTGTTTGGGGTCATGGCCATGTAGTCATCAGCAGGTTTGGATTCTGAGTCTGGGACAGAGACAGCTAGTGATTGGGATAAGGACACAGGAGGCTGGGTGACTCCAGGCAGCATTGACATGTATCCACTGTCTATTCCTAAATTTATGCCATCACCTGCTCCTCCAGCCCCTTCAGGTTTAAACTCTCCTGCCACATCCAAGTACCCTCCCACCCCACCAGCACTTGTGGCAGACTCCCTCTGTGTGGAAGAGCAGGCCGAAGTGAAGGATTCTCGGCTAGTACTCCGCGACATGACGGCATAATCAGCTGAATCTTGATCTGCAGCTTCATCAGCTCTGCGCTGACATGGGGCTAGTCTTTCCAGGGCCATTGGGGGTAAGGAGGCACGCTTGCTCAGCAATCTACGTTCAGCTTCACATTCACGGCTGGAGGAGCGGCGCAGCACTCTCCTGGATTGGGGCTGGGAGCCACAGGCTGGGGCTCCCGATGCAGGTTGGGAGCTAGATGTCAAGGGTCCTTGATTACCATTGCCACTGCCACTGGAACCTATTAATGATAATGGACCACCCCGATGGCCCATCAGGATATAGTTAGCTCCATCCTCACCAAGGGACTGGCTGTCAATGCTACCTACAGAACTTCCTGGGAGGCTTGGGGACGGGAGAAGTGTTGGATCCCCTGGACTGGATCCATACTCGTCTGAGGAGCCATAGTCACTTGGTGAACCAGAGATGGAGGCATGAGAGATGCCGCAGCTGTAGGTACAGGACCCTGGAACAGGACCAGCTGATGTTATTGCCCCAAACTCAGAACTGTGCCCAGAGCTAGATAACAGACTAGGGCCTGGGGAGGGTGCAGGGGTGGAGATGGATCGCATCAAACCGAAAGGAGTTTTGGCAGAGGTGGTTGGGGCTGAACGAGCTGACTTTGACCTGAGGATTGGGGTAGTGGAACAGGAGCCATTGGTGGAAGGACTGGAGTTCACACCATGGAGTGGAGTGGACCCTGCCAATCCCTCCTCACCTTTCCCTCCATCGCTGGCAGTGCGAGACCTTGGGAAGCTATGCCGAGGGGTGGGAGAAGCATTGGTACTGTTGACTGCTGCTCCACCATTAGCTCCTCCAGGGGGTTCAGTTCGGGGTCGGCGGAGAAAGCCAACCTGACTAGGAGGAGGGTTGGGATGATGGCGGCGTGAGGGAACACTGATTGGGTTAGAAGCAGTAGCACCTCCTCCAGGGCCAGAATTTGACTGAGATTTGCTGCGTTGGCGGAACTCCTCGCTCAGTGCCTTCATGGCCTCTAATAAGGTTTCATGCATGTTCTGGGCCACCACAGAGTCATCCACCTAGGAAATGACAGCATGACAATCACAAACGGTGAAATCATAATTTCACACATTCTGAAATATCCAACTTTGAACTTTGAAATATCAGGTTGACTTTCCCAGTTTCTACCACTTATAACTATCCACTAGATTTAAGCAACTGGTGTCCAGAGATGGACTATGATGGCCACTGTCCTGCAGGTTTTGGATTCTTTTCTGCACCTGAATCCGATCAAACGGTCAAAATTGGGCACACTTGACAACAAACTGCTGAGGAGAGACATATTTGAATCAGGTGTACTGTAGAAGCATCTAAAGCTGCAGGATTGTGGCCCTCTAGAACTGGAGTTGGACACCCTTGATTTAGCCAGTGTCGATGCAAATGCAAATTACTGCATGTCATCCACACAAAGAGTGTTTTAGTCAGAAAGCTAAGATTTTGAACATTTTTTCCAGAATCCTCTTGCTGTGAGGGTTTTAGGCCACACTGAAAATGGCTCAATCCATTTCATCCATACCCACTCCCGCTGCAAACTACAATGACAATACCATTTTCTTTACCTATGGTTAGCTTTACTTTGGCTAAAAATTTGTTTTAAAACTACATTCGACAGAGCACAACCTAAACAGAACTAATACTATTAAAATACTTCATAAGACTTCCAGTTAATGTATTTCTGGGCCAGCTTTGTGCTGTAGTGTCATGTTGACCAGCAACTCCACTTCATCAGTCTGCCTACACAAACATATCAGATTTCCTTTTTATTTTGTGACTGCACTTCAGCTGTGTAGTTGACATGCTTTTGAAAATCTTTTGAGGGCAATAACTTACAAAAAGCAGCCACTGTTTTTCTCTGTTTTCATGATTACTTGAGCATTTGTAGGAGTGTCTGCTTTCTTGTATTGGCTGAAATATTTTCAATTACAGTTGGAGGGAAAATATTCATATATGTGGAGAAGTAGGGGGCTTAACAAAGAATAGCAAAATGAAAAATCCCAATATATTACATGTGTATGCCCCAAACATTGCAGCTTCTTTAGCGAGTGTTGTTTTTGTAGGTTTATGTGCGAATTGAGGGTGAAAGACACTCTCAACATTCATGGGATGGCAAATTACAGGCTTACCTGCATCCAGAACTCGCCTGGGCCTGTCACGGCAGAGCGCCCCACCTCCACGAAGAAGAAGTTTTCTGAATGGCCGCAGCGTCTCACATTCATCAGCTGAAGCACCACAGCAGCAGCATCAGAGTTTAGCTTTACAAAGTTGACTGTTTTGTCAGTCAGGCAAAGCCGATAGATGCCAACCAAATTTTTGGCTTGACCCAGGCCTTTGGGCCACACCTTCACCTGCCAGACCTCTTTGAATGCAGGTCCCGGATTTGGTGCTCCATAGTCCCCTGCTGCTCCGCTGTCATTGGGGTTTTTACCTACAGAGACAGAACAGAGACATGGGAGATGGAGGATGAGGAAATGACTAAAAAGTAAAGAAGGAAGCACAACTGTGCAACAGCAACGACATGACCTTCAAGCACCTGTGAAAATATGATCCACCAGGTGAACCCACCACTATTTACCCATTACTGGCGGCAAGGTGCCTTTATTATGTGAGCTGTGCTGATGTCGAGCTTTTCGTTGATTTTAAATCAGATCTGAGTTCAAACCAAGCAAGCACCAGCTTGTGAGACTGCTTCGCTGTACCTGCAGGCTTCATATCTGAGGTGTCATTCGTCAACCAGGGAGCCATCCAGAGTACGGGTGCCCTCCCACACATACATACACACACATGCAAGACCGGTGTGGAAAATTACACTATTGGCAACTAAAGTGCTGCTCAGAAATGATTACCATGAAGAAAGACAACAGTTATGGAAAAAATAAAGTAAACCACCTTGAAAAAAGCAATGCTTTGGCAAATAAAGCAAAATGGTGGAGATCTAAGAAAAAAAAGAAAGAGCCTGAAATGGCTTTGTATACTAAAACAGGGCTCAAAGTACATTTTTGAGTAAAGGTCAGCTGGTGCACATGGCAGAAAGAGATTACTTGCTGTATAACCACTTTTCAAAACGTAAATAGGTGGTGCACATGCATATACAGCCTCACAGCAAGAAGGGTGCTGGTTCGAGGCTCAGATGGTTAGAGGTTTGAAAAGTGGCCTCTGTATGTTCATGGGTTCTCTCTGGGTACTTCAACCTCCAAAAAAAGATATCCATGAGAGGTTAATTGACCATTTTGAATTCTCCCAAGTGAGTGTGAATGGTTGTTTGTCTTTCTGTTTTTGCCCCGTGATGAACTAGTGAGCTGTCCAAGGTGTTCCCTGCCTCACGCCTGGTAATTGCTGGTCTGGGCTCCAGCTTCCCCACATCGCTGAATTGGATTAAACGGTTCAGAATGAATTAATGAATTAATTAATTAATGAGTATCTTAAAATGCCGTCAGTCAATGAGAAACATAGAGGGGGGGAAAAACCTGCATTTATATGTCATAAAGTAATTGTCAGCATTAATTAACATGTCCAGCCTATTCTTTAACAGACTCTCCATCATATTACAGTCGAGCAATTTGAAATTTTAAACAAGTTTCTTGTCTGCAGTCTGCATTAATATCTAACTGTGAGCCATGTGGATCAGACGGCTACCCGTACACGTGTTTTTATTTTCAGTCTATGCAGAAGTGAATATCTGCTGTATCTGGAGGGACTGCCACAAAATATTGTTAAATTTCTGGGTAGTCACTAAAAATAGAAAGAAAAACTTGCTGCTGATGTCTAAACACCGGCAATACTGCAAATTACCAGCTTTTTCCTTACTGGCACAGGTGCATCTGTGGTCAAAAATCAGGTGTACTGCTTTCACGTACATAAACTTGCACATACATGTGGTATTTCGATTCCCGTGCATTCATTGTAGAGTCTCATTGAAACACAACAGTCTGTTCACCTCTTGTGTTAGGTGTGCTGTATTCAGACTATACTAAATAACTGAGGTGATGACACACTGGAGCTCTCGCTGAGCTACTTGTACCAAACAAAAGGCATGGGATGATTTAGTCACTACATGTTTGTGTGTCTGTGTTGGGTTTTAAGTCACTGAATTGTTCACACATCTGGGGCAAGACATGTTTGCATTATCCTCAGAAACTACCTTCCATTTGTCACGCTTTCAAACAAATTCCCATCAGCTTGTGATGCTGCCTCTGAATATTATCACAGATTTACCTTAAACCTCAATTACTTAGCACCAACAAAAGACGTCACATCTGTTGACTAAAAAGATCATAGAAAAAAATTTATGACATGACTCATGCTATGGGTGGACTCTTTTTCTTCTATAAGAAAACAGCCTAAAAAGTTCTTCAAACATGACCCGTATCCTCCTGTGTACCACATTTCTTTTGTTTTCTATCATATAACCAGGATAGATATGTCTGAGCATGATTTCTGTCTACGGCACGGGGTAAATCACTGACAATACTGAAGACACAAACCTCCATTGAAAGGCTCACCTGCTTTCCTACATGAGAACAGAATGTTCTTTGTACATTATTGTTGAAGTTGAGCACCTGTCTTATTAGCCTAAGCACATCTGGCATGTCGACACGTCAATGGTAGAAGTGATCTTTCCGAATGATGAGTCATATTTCTAAAGAGCTTGTGTGGCATTTCACTTAAAACAGAAATTCTAAATGACCACAAAAGATCCTGACCAAAGCATTGCAAATAAACACGTCTGCAAGTGTTTGCTCTTCAGTTCCCATGTCTCTGCTGCAAGTCCTACAATCACAACCACATGCAGATGGAAAGTCTCAGCATGCACAGTGGACGCCATACTAACTGAGATTCCTTTATGACCGGCATTTCCCCAAATCCTCACCCTCCCAAAAAAACTAGCGACTGTAAAAGCATGACGCGTCTCATTGCCTCTCCTTCCAGTCTGCTTTCCCAAAAAATGGGAAGAGTGTTGAGAACTTGAAAGAGACCTAGAATAGATGTTTTGTTAAAAGCCAGCAAAGCCAGCGGCTTCGTGGCTGAGTGTGGAGGCACTCCCCCCTGCATTAGATGACTCACTCAAGGCTGTGTGTTACTGTTCATGTGCTGCTTTCCCCTTTGTGCAAGAAGCCATGTTTGCTTCCTAGATTTAGTTTTACAACAGGAAGAGGCAGTTTGGGGACTTTTCATTGGGGACCAAGGGAATGAAGGATTATTAAGAGATAGCGAAGACCCATTAAGGAGGGGGAGAAAGGGGGTGTCCGTCTATAAATAAAAGTTATGTGAAAATATTTTTTTCCTGTTTGGCAGCTGCTTCTTGAGATTGTAGTTCAATTCATCCCACAAAAAGTATTTTCCTTTTCGAGAGGCATTTAATGTGTGTTGAGTAGAGCACAAGCATGCAGTTTGTTTCGAGTACAGTGCAGCCTTAAACCTCAGCTGTGTCCTCAGCGCCCTTCATCTCATGACCACTCTGGCTGCTCGCACTGATCATAAAGGTTGTTTTTTTTTCAAGAATCTAAAATACTGACTAAAACGAAAAAACAAAACCATGTTACAGACCTTTTCCTTGCTGTTACATAAGCCTGGATACTCCAACACAGAGCAGTATGAATTATAGATAGCACCCCCCTCCGAGCTTTCCTTTGGGACATCTTTTACAGCCCTGTAGCTGAAGCACCAAAGACGATCGCTGAGAGAGAGTTGTCATACATATTTTTCTTTGAGGTTACACGCCGGTCAGCTACCGTGCAGCACCCCTATCGCGCACACAGAAAGGCCCTCAGCCGGAGATCAATGCAACGACTGGAGCCGGAGGAAACCTAAACACACCTGCAGGTAATGGAGCAACTGAGAGAAGCTTGCTGGCTGAATAAGGGCGAGAAAATATTCAGCTAACCTTGATGCAACCTTGATGAAGCACTCATTTCAGGGTTCATAATTTAAAGTTCTTGCATAATATTCCCCTTTTTACTGGCATCCTTTATTTGCCATGCTTGAGCTGCCTCCCTTGAGATCGCTGGCTGCATATAAGAGGCCATGCTCCCGCCCCGTTTTCCCCAGCTGGGATTTTACTTAAAAGTGGAGGTGTTTGTGCTGAAGGGGCTGTGCCATTTGCTTGTTTGTCTTTTAACATTACACAATATTTCGCGCAGCCCGGTGCACATCTGCAGCACATGCAAAGGCTGATTTCTTTTTTCGGTGGGGAGCAAACGGAGGTCACTTCCTTTAAAATGGTAAATTAGGGCATTAACTCTGGCTGCAATTGCTTTAAGGGTGATGGGTGTGAGTGTTAAGGGGATACAGAGGTGCCCCGAGGCAGCCAGATGCCTGCTGAGATACTAACAGCCCCTCTCTGAGTGTCAGGCTAATTATTGTTATGGTTATCACACAAATCATGAGGAAATGGGTCTCATTATGCCAATGGGCAGGATTCTGGTGTGTTTAAGGCTGAGATCTAAAAGTATAAGATCTATTTTGAAGCCCTTTCTATTATAGCCACATTTAAGTTTTAAACACGCAACCTTTCAGTGAAGTGTTTTTATGAAAAAAAGGGAATTTGCTGGAGAGGAAAGGTAGATTTATGGGCGGACTGCTTAGTTAGCTAATGCAGCCTGTAAATCTGGGAAAAGTACTCCGACAATGAACCCGCTGGCTTACACTCCTTTTCTGCTTAATGGGTTTGACCTCACTGCCCTAACATGCAGCGCTATGCCACAGCAACGTCCCCACTCGTCACCCGCCTCCATTACAGCAACTGTGTCCCCAATAACCCGCGCCGCTCCTCAGCAAACACAAGACATATTTGAGAGCGAAGTCAACCACCCAGCATTAGAAACGGTCAGCCTCATCCCTGGCTGCCATGTGTGCCCCCTCCCCGCCCTCAGCTCTTCCACTTCCTCAGTCTTCATCCTTTTCTAGCATCTGTAATCCTCCCCCGATCCCGGGCCACACTCCGAGACGCAACGCTTCCTCAGCACTGGCATCCGCCTCAGGTCCGCTTCACATCTGCTTTGTGTTAGCTTAGAAGTGCACGTTCAAACGCACAAGCGCATGAAATCATCGGTGACGCAAGGACACACAAGCAAGCAGAGTTTAAGGCTCAAAACCAGATGCCCACACCAAACTGGCAGCCATCTTGGAGGCTATGGTTAGTGTGGTGCAGAGTAATGAAAGTTCTCTCAGGAGTGTAATATGAAGAATAAAGCTCTACTGTTACAGTCCATCATCTTGGGAGCTACAGCTATTAAAATCAGTTTTAACATAATATGGTTTCATGAGTTTCTTGTTCAAATATTCCAAAGAGGATGAAAACAGCATTTTAGAGTTAAGTCTTATAAGTATAGCAGCAGGGAGATGTAGTTGCCTATCTACCTGTTCAAGCCTTTAAGTCTTATATAATGCTGGAGACAGATGCTTTGTTATCTGTCTTATGCTGTGATGCTCTGTTTACTCTGAGTTCACTGACCTGAGATTAAATATTCTGATATAATAGGGCTGTTAAAGCACCAAAACGAATGCTGCCGAGTACATCTGCTCAATCCACCCTCATTCAAAGTCTGTAAACGTCTGTAGAAAGTTTGTGACTTGAGCAAAGATCTGGCTTAAATTGAAATTATTGAAATTTACAAATATCAGTGTCCTATTCATAAAAAAATAATCAACTTTGGTTTTGGATACTTTTTTAGTATTACTAAAATAATAAATGAAATAAGTGTTTAATGTGCCAAAGTTTGTAACTCCTTCATCTGTAAAGAGTCATGCATCAATGACAAGATAGACTTTTTCCAATCGGAGTTCAGCCCCTTGCCCCTCCAGAAAAGTTAGCTCCAGCCCAGAACAGCAGATACAGCCAAAGGTTTTTTACTAATTCCCATCCACTAATCTAATCCATCCTGTGTTTAGCTGATAAATACCAACTCCAGAACTTCCTGACACACCCCTACAACATTTATGGACTCGTATTAACTGATGGCGATCAATACAGCACACTGTAAAAGGTTACAATGCATCTGAAGCCCCTGTGGCTGTATGGTAGCCAACTCATCAGCACTCAGTGGTGTGGTCCAGGGTATATACGGACATACATAGTATATCCACCTATTTTTCAGTCAGCTTTGGGTATACCCACTTCTAAACCCCTGTAATGGCACCAAATACCTTTATATATCAGCCAGCCTCATTTTCCATTTTCCCCCCTCTAGGAAGCCATGACCCGGCCTACTCTGCATCTAACTGGCTAGTTCACTGGTTAACTTTAAATGAGGCAGAAGGACCAGTGAGTCGATCAGAGGCAGAGTTGGGCGAATGTCCTTATAAATGAACATTAACTAGCATCTCAGCTGATGTTAGAAATGCTACACCAGTGCTGTGAACGACAGCCCAACACCCTTTGTCCTCCACCAACCGCAGTTACAACCTCAGATGAAGACGTCAAGCGTGGTGAAATGGCTCTTTGTTACTGCAGGGGCCACATTAACAGGAAATCTCGGGACCTTGGGATCATGTATTACAAATCATTGGATGTGCAAATAGTCTACACATCAGATTTTTTTTGGTAAATTAAGTTATCTGACATGAAATATGTTTCTAAAACTGTTTTGCTGGGGTACTTTTTTTTTTAATGGACAAAAAAATGTAGGATACTCACTTCTGCAGGAACCACTACACCACTGTCAGCACTCATCGACTAAATGGATTATCTCGCCCCTGCTTTGCTTTGACGTCGATCAAACCGGAGCTTTTAATTGACGAGCAGCATCAGCGCCGAGCCGAAGCGCTGGAGCAGCAGACGCCAAGCAGAGGACGTCAAGTTAGTCTCATCAATGCCAAGGTAGACCAGGTGGAGACATTATAGGGTGTCAAAGTGCACTAACCGCCCTGCAACACCTTCACCGCTGTTCAGACTGGATTGAGCTCCACTCCGGCTGCGAAAACGGTGGCACATGATGAGAGTTTCAGGTTTCTGTAACAACAGCACCCACCACTGACTTCGTTAGCACGGTGCCACCACTGTTTGACCCTCGGGACAATAATTACAGCCTAATTAGGGAGATGAGCAGTGCTTAAGAGCGGCTTAACGTTTAATCGACCAGCTCAGCGAGATCCAGATCTCTCGGGTCAGAACAGCCAAATCACACTCCAAGATAAAAAACACACACACACGCACCATCTGCACATCATCCAGACCAGTTCACTAGAAATCAGAATGTTTCCCACTAAGGTGCGGCATGATTCACAGGAAACAAATCAGCTTTTACAGAGTTAATAAGAATCAAAAAGTACATGATAATCATCCACAAACCAAATCCGGAGCAGGCTCACAGAGCGGTAAAAATGGGTCTGTGGGTCAGCATGCAAGTCCAAGTCATATTTGGAAACGGATAGTGCTTCTTTTGGACTTTAGGGTGCATTTTATGGAGCTTTGTGGATGTAAAACTTAAGAGATTTACAGCATGGTAGGTATAAAATAGTAGAGAAATCAGGATGACACATTCAAAATGGACGTTTGTATTATTATGAAAAAATAACCTGGAAAACAGTGGAAATTTAGATTTGTAAAAGCCTGACATGGTGTGTTAAAATGGCAACGATAAAAACCTAAAGACATTCTGTTTATTTGCATGTGAATACATGGATGTAATGATTATTTCTAGTCATGTTTCAACTGGTTTAACTTTTAATGTGGGATCAAAGCCAGTCACTACTTCTCACAGCACAAACTGATGTCTATCTGACTGACTTGTCTGATGGACGTAATAAAACAGATAAATGTGGTAACAAAAACAACTTGTTTTCCTGCTTAATAACCCAAACATGTATCTGTTTCACACAAAGTTTGATAGCTCACCCACTGAATCAGAGAAAGTCTTTATCTCCTCTCCGTTGTGTTTGTTTCGGCATGTTTGTCAGCTCGCTGGTGTGTTTGCACTTTGCAGATAAGTGTTTCTTATTCAAAGCCACTGGCTCCAAAGTCGGACAGCATCGCCTTCTTTTATTGAGGTCAACTGCAGCTCCTGGTGAAGTGTCACCTTAAAACTGCCAGAGCTGCCACCCCATGTCGGCAGGCTGCACCTTCGCCCGTGTCGTCGAGGTTAAACCTTTGCACGCTCCACTGCCCTCTGAGCAAATAGCCGCCCTCAAGACCGATACTGTACGATACTGTGCCTGCGAGGGTCTTACGGGACTCAGCTGAATAAATAACTGGAATCCTGCCCTGCACGGCCGCTGGATCGGGTCTAATTATCGCTGACTGGAGGGAGAAGGCTGTGCAATCTCCGGCTGTTTCCAAGCCGCTTTTTGGTTCATTTTACAGGCCTGACGCATGTTATAGGTGGGCGGGGGTCTTCAGCTGGATGCATATGATCGTGCACTTTTCCTTCAACTTTGGAAGCTACTGAAAATTTCCTCCCAGCAACAACAGAGCTTTAAAAGCTCCACAGGTATCAGGTTGAGGGAGTGGTCCTCTGGAAACTATGTGGCGCAGACATTGCAGCATCTCTTGGCGGCGTGCCCCTCGCCTTCACCCGGGCTGTGAATTCTTCTGTCTCCCCACCGGGGCGAGTGAGGAACAGACAGTGTGTGTAATGAGGGACTCAATCACCACACTGACCCCAAAGATTTGGAACTGTATGCCAGGATAGGGGAGGGGGATGATGGTGTTGCATGCAACTTGTGTGTTTCAGAGACTCAGACGTGCAGGTTTGAGCAGCAATCGGCCATGAACCAACAGCCAAAAGGATCCCTGCTGCGACAGCAAGGCTCACGCAGGCCAAGCGCACCACTGTGGCCTCGTTTTCCTGTGAACAGTAACTGTGCAGGAGCAGCAGCAGCTCGCACCACAAGAAAATGCCTGCCTGTGTGCAAGTTTACACAGCAGCCGCCGCAGCCCTTTTGTCTTTGACAGCAAGCGAGATTTACACAAGAAAGCCAGCACATGTAGCAACAAAGGAAAGAGACAAGACGCTGTCAGCGCAGTGCGCCCCAGACCCGATGTTTCGAAAGACAGCAGCCCAAACCACCATGATGGCTGAGCTGAAAGCGGAAAATGAAGATGGTTCACCTGCAGAGCTCCAGCCTATGAAAACAGTTTCAGTGCACACAGTGTGTGTAAGCATGCACTTTTTGACTCGGATTTTGGGATGCTTTAGGCTGGAAACACTTTACTTCTCCATCCTGCTGAAAACGACCAAATCCCTGGGAGGAGTGTGTTAGTACTGCACACACACATACAAAAAGGCTGTGGTGCATTAAGACAATGTTGACACCAACTCCAAATCTGTTGACAGCAGATTCCCACTAGATACCAAACTGCCGCGCCTGCAGCCGTTTTTTAAGACCTCTACCACTTTCTGTGAAGTTTTGCAGAGCTTTGTCCGTCAGGTTGGGACTCCTTATCTCGCCCCTGGTACTTTATGTAACAGAGCAGCGGGTCATGTGAACGAGAAGCACCTTGAACTCCAAACTTTGATTAGGAGGATTGCCTCATGTCTCCCTCGTCGGGCCTGTCTGGCATCCGGCAGGCAGGGAGGGAGGAAGGTTTAACAGGTGATTTGGAGCTGCTGTGCTCAACAGTATTCCTGTGACAGCTGTGTTTACACAGAGGCTGATAGCCACCGTTTGAGAAAATCTCCAAGGGTTTTTTTTGTTTGTTTGTTTAATTGAATGCATATTGACGCAGTATTGCACAATTTCACTACAGGGGGGGAAGCTTGAAGGGAGCTGCTCAATCAACACGAAATAAACCTTAATGTTAAACCCTAATCACCTTCTCTCTGTCTAGTTTTTGGAATATTTATGCACCTCTGGGATCGATGCCTGCTGTAATATTGCAGAGTCAGCAGAAAAGTTGAGTGGTAAACAAGAAGACAGGGTGTGTTTGAGTAGCTGGGACACAGAAGCAAAGCTTGCACATTGCTGAGGCCCAGAGGAAAACACAAGAAGCTCTGGAAGACAACTGAGACCTAACATCTTGCTTGACACCAGCATGATAAGACCCGGTGGAGGAGGTAAAGCCCCCCCTCACAATGCAGCTTGTTTACAAACTTTTGCAGCCAGATGCCATTTTTAAACAGCTTTGGTGTGTTATAAGAGGGCAAAAGTCAACACGGCTTTTAAAAAGCCACTTTAAAGTGCAAGAGGACAAGCACGCCACCCACTAACTCGACACGCTGCAGTGGTTTTTAGATATTCCCTTTTACCCAATGCAGAGATGAAACCTGTCCCAAACTGCAGCGCGCCTCTGCTGCTCAGCTCTGCAGGCGACTGCCACGTTTCTCCCCCTTCACTAGCCCGCGCGCGTGTGTTTGTGTGTGTGTGTGACTTCTGCTTACTTTTGCACTGCAGCTCCACCATGGCCTGGAACCACTCGTCCTGGTCCGCGTCGTTCTCCGCAGCCACGGCGAAGCTCTCCGCGCGGGTGTAGAGCACGATCATGTGCTTGTTCTTGGAGTCGGCCCGCTTGTTGATGTTGAAGCAGGTCTCCAACGCTACGACTTTCTTCGGGACGGGGGCCTTACCGCGGAATTTCTTCTCGCTCTCGTAGTACTCCAGGCGGGCCGGACCCCGCTCCGAAGCGGCGCGGAGCACGAAGTAGCGCCGGTGCATGGACTTCTGCTTGCGGAGGTAGCCGCTCTTCCGCACGTCCTCGTTGCTGTGTTGCTCGGCCACTTGGCTCTCCATGGCGTCCAGGTGTACTCTTTAAATAAACGTGACTTGTTCAGTTCCTCTTTGGGTTTTTTTGTTTTTTTTGTAAGTTTTACAGCGGTGACTCAAACATCCCCCGGGTCCACTGGTCCCCTCTCCCACAACAACGCAGGCATGAGAGGGGAGAAGCAGAGGTCGACTCGGGTTGCTGCAGCTGCAAGTTCCAGAGGTTATGAGCTTAAAACGATGTGTATGACTGCAGCGATACGTCCCTTCAGTCTTTGGGGGGGAGGGGGGAGTGTTGTTTTCTCTCCAGCGGACGGACCAGCGCAAGTTTTCCAGGCAAACCCACACGAGCACATGCGGCGCAGCGTTTCGCGGGGCTCCCACTCCTCTCCACTTCTATGAACAGTAGTAGTAGTAGCGTTTCCCAGCGTTGTCTGGCCGGTTTAATCCCATTTACTGCACATCAAAGAGTAGCCTACTGAGCCCATCCCGCTGCATGCTTTCTCTCAGTCTGTCCCCCCACCCCTGCCCTGCACGCAGGGCTCTGGTCTGGTTGTTGTGCGGAGCAGCTACCGTGAAGCGGGACTGTCACTCACCGCTGTACTAGTACTCTGGAACAAGGTGCGTTCAGGAACTTCGCCACAGCTCCGACAGCACAACTCCCGCTCACAGAGCATGCTAATCCAAATATAAAATGATAATAAAGAATAAATAATTATAAAACACAAGAACATTTACTTTATGCATATGAATATAATACAATTCATCTAGGCATTGTGTTTGTGCTCTTTTCTAAACAATTTCTGTGGATGATTTAGACCTGTGGAATAACCAAAGCTAGCCTACACAAATAAGTAGCTATTAAGAATATCAGTGCAATGTATGTGGAGGTACAAATCATTGAAAATAATTTTAAAATCTGATATAAACATGTCAATGTCACATTCACCTTGCTTTTAATGTTGTTTTATCCACATTTTATCTCTTTGTAAACTGTATAAAGTTTTTATGGTATAACTATATTCCTATGAGGTGAATGAAAATGTTTTGTTTACAAAGTGGCTGTTATAACAGAGTTATTTCAGCTTCTCCTGATTGAGCACTTCGGTTTTATTATATTTTAAAGGGGCCTGGATGGCAATTGGTAATATTTTTTTCTTTTTCTATTAGGGTGTACTATCTCAGTATAAAATAACACCACTTCACATGATTACAAAATAAAAGAAATATTATATAAGATGCACTTTTTTCAAAAGTATTGCAGCTCTTGGTGTATGAGGACATAAAAAGTTACAATAAATAGATAATAACACAATAGATTAAACCGGACGCAATAAACAGAAGCAAACAGTTGCATCTAAAAATAAATTATATAGCCTACTCTCAAATTTTATGTAGGCTATACTACGAATAATATCACTAATTTTTATTAAACTTTTTTAGTGTCTTTAATTTGTCTCTCTTTCTGCTGTTAAAACGTAGGCCTATGCTCCCATTCATCGCGTTTTTATTAGTCTGTTACCAGTTCTAATAATTCCGACACAACTTGAAGGCAGCACCACTTCCACCATGTGTGGAGTAAGATTTCAGGCTAATCCCCCCCCTCCGCTTTGTGTTGAAATGTGAATATATTGACACATTTTTCACTCTGTAGATTCAGCAATTCGACCACCTCTTTCCAAATAACGCTGACTCGCCAAACAGAAATGAACACCAAGGGTCACAGCAAACTTCTAAGCTTTCAGGGAATTTAGTTATTTTCTGACCCTGGATTCGTGCTTGCTGGATGTCGGGAGATTAAGTCGCTTTAAAAGGATTGATAATGTATTTTTAGATGTCTGAGAGCGTTGCGTTTTTATTTGTCTCTACTGTCTGACCTGGTTGTGGAGTCAAATCTACATACCCTTCATTAGTAAATCCAACTGGGGTAAAAAAAATAAATAAATAAAAAAATCTAACACACATTAATAACTTCCGCATTCAAATAAATATTTCAAAATGCTCCATTATAGTCATTCAGTTGGCTCTAAAAGGGTGTATATATTCGTGCTGCATCCTTATGCAGTATGCATGTTGTTATGCAATATGCATCCAAAAGTAACCACGAGCACGAGGACAGTGAAAAGTGATGGCCACGCGCCACCTGCTGTTTGTAAAAACGAAATATCCGCTGCCTATAAAAATGAATGTGTATATGTGATGGTTTGACTTTATAGGTTTTCATCCTGGTACCTGAAGATAACCAGAAGAAGGCACAGAAAAAGTGGAATTATCAGAAGAAGCAACAAGTTGATTTTATGAACATGAACTGTTGTCATTACAAAGACTTTAATACATGAATCTCGATCCTTTTTCTTTGTCTTTCTTTTGCAAAATAAGGAAAATGAACATAACCTTCATGTGAACTGAAGAGGAGAAAATATAGATTAAAAAGAAAAAATGCAGTGAAAGCATTTTGGTCCGGTATAAGAAGCAATGATATATATTTTTTTAATACCATTTTTTACTTAAGTTTTTCTGAAATTTGCTTTTACATTCAGTAGCATCTCCTTTTAGCCCTCTAAGCGCATGCAGCCTGAGAGTGGAAAACATAAATCATTCTTCAGTGGAAACTTTACAAAAAAATGCAAACATGTTCCACACACACATACACACACACACACACACTACAGAGACACAAATTCACATGCATCAGGAGGTTGTTAAGGCTGTTAAAACCATATGTAGAGACTCATGATGCAGGATCAAAGCCTTGACTGGCCCATCAACCATTCACACTCAAAGGTATTAAAGCAGAAGACGTGTTGTTATCAGTGGGCTCTTTTTGTACTTGTAAGCAGGAGATGAAAGCACAATAGTAGCAGCAGCATGTGTGTGTAGAATATATGCTTTTCTGGGTAAAATTAAAGGTGTTGTTTTAGTTGTGACTCCCACAGAGCCCTGAGGTGGCATCTACTGACACACAAACACCTGTTGACATATAATGTCACGTGGTACAAACGTAGCAGGCCAACACTTTCAGACAAACAGTTTCATTATGACATTCACACTTTTTTTTTTCCCCCCACGTCCACAAATCACGTAAACACAGACACAGAGGAGAGAACAAGAGGAAGGGTCCGGCTCTCCCAGACAGGGTGAAAATTCTCCAGAGGCTTCGAAATGGCAGCAACTTCTCAAGTTCACTTCTCTGAATTCCCAGAGAAGCGGGAGGGAGGGCCGGTCAGATGAAAGGGTTTCTCGACGTCCCCCGACTGGGGTAAACATTTCCCTGTAAGACAAGAGAGGCAGGGTGAGAAACGGCAGCGAGCGCTCACTTACCACTCCTCCTAAAGTTCACAGACAACCTGCCAAAAATACAAATTAGCTCCACCTTTAACACCCCACCCCTCCACCCCGTGAAGAGTACTCGCCTGACGGGAGGGAGGCAGGAACTCACCGTGAAGGGGTTCACAGACATGGGCCGAGGGACTTTGGACTGAGAGTCGGACGTAGGGAAGGATGCAAAACCTAAATGCAGAAAAAGTGACAGTAAAAAAATATTCAGCAGTGTAGGACCAACAAAAACCCTTAGCAACAGCTTCATACTCGGCGTGTCGGCTGATATTCGTGGACTGCCGAGTGGCCGTCAGTGCCAAAATAATGAGACACGTGTGGCATGTTGATGAATCTCAGCTCCTCATTTAACATACAGTAGATGTCAGTCAGGCTGCTCCAGCTATGCCATGAGTGTCCAGAGATAAACATGGACACTATGTTTACAGCGCTCAATTATTAGTTTGCTTTTATCCTATTTTACAGCCAACACATTCATATGGGTTAGTGATAACTGAGACAACATAAGGAAATTTTTTTTTTTACAAACCTCAGGATTACCAGCTGCAGCTTCTGCGTTGTGTTCACTTTCATTAGTTTGTGATAAAAAACACTGAGCTACAGTAACCGGTGGAAATAACCGGCATGACATCGGCCACATCGGTCATTTTCTAAACTCATAGTCAGAGGAGTTACTCCTGTCCCAACATGGCTGCCCACTGCATAAAATGTGGTGATAGCAGTAGTAATAACTTATTTGCACACTACATGACTATCCCATCTAACAATAAATGAGGAGTATATGCACATCCACTGGATAACTCACCTGTCGTGAATTTACATATTATGCGTTAGTGCCAAAACTCATAACCCCTATACCAGTCTGTAAACTGTTTCTCTGCTAAAAAGTTAGTTATTTTCAAATGGAAATCTGTATTGATCAGCTCTGACAGAACCAAAGAAGGGGCAGCAGTTTTTTACATTTCGGCTTTGGCCTCAACTTTTCCACTCAGGTTGTTAAGGAAACTTCAGATAATCTAAAATTCTCAAGTTTTCATCCATCACTTTCAGGATTAAATATGGAAGTAATCTGAGTCCATTTAAATGGCAAAAGAAATTCCCTCAGCCTGCATGCTGTGAAGATGGCAGCAAAGAGAGAAAACCAGTCCCTTCAAACAATCAATCTGTGAGCAGTCTGGTCTAGTGATTGACCCATCACATGTCCTCCACAAAGAATATGAGCTTAGACTGAGCTGGTATTATAATTATGTTGCCCTTCATCCAAATTATACCATAATCTTACATTATTCTATACTTTTCATTCAATTTTTTTTCTCCTTTTGCATCATTGTTAGACTTATATCTTTCTTTCTGTTGCAGCACATTTCAGAAAATAGGTTTTATTTCCTTCTCTACTTTTTACATCAAACGATGGTGAAATAAATGAAAAAAGAAATCTAAATAAAAATGACCACATAACTAAAATTTCAAGTGAAAATAAACATTGGCCGTAATAAATTGGCATCGGTTCCTGGTTCCTCAGTCGACTTTGATAAGTACAAGTACTTCAGTATCGGTACAGATGCAACCCTAATAAAAAGATCAATGATATCTCACCATTGGCTTCTTGATTGGTGACTGACTCATGAGGAAATGCATTCTGGGTTGCAGGTGCTGGGAAGCAGGCCGGTGGAGGAAAAATGGAGGTGGGCGAAGTGACAAATGCACCGGAGTCACCTGGAAAAAAGAACCACCCACATTCAGCCGAATCAGACGGAGAGCATTAATCCACGAAACAAAGAGCTGATATCAGCTAAAGAGGAAGCAAAGATCTGCTTTCCTTTTAGTTTCTGTGTTACAAGGCAGCTGTGTGACCAGTCAAAAGTTTTAATGAATACGCGACTACATGATATTGTTGATTAATTAAAACCAGAGCTCAGAGGTCTAAAAACAAAACCTTGGCTCACCTTACAGAGATAATGCCGAGACATTCATTTTAGTTTTCAGGCATGGCTGCGTGTGTGTACATGTTTGCTGTGTTTGTTTTGCCATTTCAAAACTTTGCTACATTTATAATTTAACACTTTTTGAATGTGTAAAGGCTCATTTTCCTTTCACAGTGCTTTTCCAATTTCTCCTCATTATTTCTCTCTCTTTTCGTGTTTTGGTTTGTTTCTGCGTGCTTTGTTCATCAGGCTTGTTTCTCAGCCAGTTTAAACCAAACCATATTCAAAACTGTAATTAAAATATTAGCTTTTTGTCTTCCATCTAAAGTAAGTTTGATCTGAATTGTTTTCCAGTGAGATTAGACCCAGATTAAAAAACTTGTTTTTCCAATAAATGCTTAGCTATACAAGAGCTATGTCTAATCGTTATGATATATTTAGCATCTAAGACCAGATCTAAAGTGTAAACCAGCACTTCACTTCTACTCAAAGCTCATGTTGCTCCCTAGGAGTCAATTAAATTATCATTTTCTAACTAAAATGAAAACATATAAAAGTATTTTCCAAACCCTCTTGCAAAACAAGTCCCACGGATGCAAAGTTTCCTTCAAAAATTCATCTTGAAAAAGTTTTTTTCCAGCAAAATACAGTTTATGGGACTCGAAGAGTAACATTTAAGCAATTACACGCCACATTAAGAAGCTAACGTTTTTCTTTAGTCTCGAAAAAGCAGCAGGGAGTATCAGAGTGTAATGCCTGAAAGTCCCTGGACACGGGACTCACCTCCTGAAGCGCTGCTGAAGGGGTTACTGGGGGAGAGGGCAACGGGCTGCTGGGAAGCCGAACTGGAGCTGAATGGGTTTGGGAAATCTGAGACACACAAGGAGAAAGGAAGGGGGAGGAAGCAGGAGACAGGGAGATAATTCACAGGGTGAAGAGAGTACATTCCTGTCCATTCAGACCTACAGTCTTCCATCTCACACTAATTGGGGGTGTTGGACAGCTTTAAAGAAGAAGAGACTGCAAGAGGGAATCAATGCAGTTTGTGTTCGTACTCACTCGCAAAAGTTTGGGAGCCAGAGACGGCGTCAACGCCAGGGGAGCTGGAGAGAAGTGGAAAAATAGAGGATCAATCGGGGTTTGACCTTTTCAAGTCAAGGGAAATTTAAAAGTCTGTCACGCTAAATAAAAGCTGACTTGACAGGACCGTATTTTTATTTTCCTTCCTACCTGGCAGGAGTAGAGCTGGACGACAGCCTGCTTCCAAATATGGAGCTGTACTGCGGAGGACCAGCAGGTGGAGCTGCAAACAAGCATTTTACAAGCAAATACCACAACATGACCTCAAGCCAATAATCATACCCAATCCAAGAGATCCACTGCTACTACTGTCTTGAAATGTGAGTGTGAAAGCTATGAGCGAGTTCAAAGCTGTTGATCTCCAATGTCTAAGTCGCCAGAGAAGAAAATAATTAATTGAATAACACATCATTTCTGTGTTCAGCAGCGACATGAATCAAAGCGATCTGGGGCAGAAAATCAATAACATTCCCCACTTGGCCAGTCAGGAACGGCGGTGATGAAGGTGGAAAACAACAAGGCTACTTGTCGGGGACTTCTTACATGCATTGTCTGCATTAAAGCAGCCAGCCTGGGATTTACACAAATACGAGTGATCATTCCAAACAAATCAACAAGGTCCTTTGAATCAGACTGTGCGTGATCTGGAGAAAACACAATGTGCATAATTCAGCTGCTACAAGGCTTGGCATTTGGAGTAAGGATGTTATGCAACCCAGCTGAGCTGGCCGCGACAATCTGGATCACACGCCATCTCCCACTCCCCTTTCGCAGTTTAGCTTTCCATCTCAGTTTCTTATCAAAGTCAGAGACTTAATAAAGCAACGTAAAAACACCCTGCATCCCCCGTCTTCAATATGATCATATATGAATCAAATATATGAGATTTGGAGGTTTGAAGAGTACAATAGTTGCTCTAAAATTACAAAAGTGTCCTCTATTTAGTTAATAATGTTATTCATTCATTTCATTTTAATATTGCAATAACTTTCTCTGATAAAGCAGCAAGTAAAAAGTCTTTCATACCCGCAGCTGGCGTATCAGAAAAGACGCTATCCAGCTGCGACACAGCAGCGTACTTGTCCTGGCCGCTGGAGCCACTTGGGCCGGTGGGGCCGGTGGGGCCG
>JBBDHI010000005.1:9478320-9495507 GCA_037177115.1 Craterocephalus stercusmuscarum | reverse complement strand
CCTCATTATGCAATAGTTTCAAGTTACACTTCTGTCACAACCATCCAACAGTCCTGAACCTCTGCACACTGAAATTTACCCGGACACACTGAATCTTTCACAACATTATACGCTCTAGAACTTAAAAGACCATTATTTTCAATTTTCTTATTGAATTTTTAGATGATTTTTTAATGGAGTTTGCCACAAAGTTGAGAACCGCAAACTATCTAAGCGTGGAAACCCTAAAACTCTGCAAGGCGTTTCTTCTTCACCCAATCCTGTTACTTCCAACCATCCAACATTTAATCAGCTACTTTGTACAATCTATAAACTTTTCTTTTTCATACTTTATAAATGGGATGAATGACACTGATAGTAGGCTAATGTTACTGAAGCTTGTGTTTGTAAAGGGTTTCATTACTGTTGCCCTAAAATATCTCCTTTCCTTTGTGAAAATGGTTTCCGAGGCTATATTGCTACAAATTACGATTACAAACTAAAAATGTATAATTGTTAAGCAAAATCAGGTGATAGGGTCATAGTGTGTATCAGTTACAAACAGGCAGACGACACAATATGCAAACGATATATCTTTAGTTTGCAGATGTTCGTGACGTCACTACACAAAGCTTGTTTTGAAAGTCAACTTATTTCCTGTTTATTAACGGTTTAATAACTTTCTTGTGATAACAACGTTTAAAACTAGATTTCTCCCGCAGCTAACTGTTTTTAAGGAGAGGTTATGACAGTGTTATTAATGTCTAAAGTTTGTCTTTTCGTATCTTATCAGCAGAGGACTCGAACTAAAAATGCCGGCTGATCAATGAAGACGCGACGCACGTGTTCGGACAAGGTTGTGAAAACTTCACCGGGCTGCTGGTAAGCTGATATCAGTGCAACACTCACCGTCGCTCTGGCAGCTCTCTCCACATTGGCACATGGTCAGCAGTCTGCAGGTTCACCCCGATAAACAAAAATGTTTCACCGCATACTTCAGTCTCGATGCGTGCAGCTGGAGGGAAGTCTGACGCACAGCTGAGCGTGCGCAGTGGTCACGAGGGCGCGCTTAGTCGTTATATGACCAGGATAAATGATCAGCTATAATTTATATGAGTGTGTAGATCCCTACCTGACGTCTTGAGCCAAGAATATGTATTATCTTTAAACCATCAATGCGCTGCTTTCACAGCGAGGTTTAAGGGAATTAACCGATATCACTCGTTTTGTCGATTAGCTGCTGCAAACTGAAAATGACACTGAATATTGGGAAATAATAAGTAAGAGTTAAAGGATAAACCCAGCGAAGAGAAAAATTTGGGGCCTAACTTAACTGACCCATGTGGGTGCGCGGGAGCAACACTAGAGGTAGACAAACACAACGTTTTAAAAGTAAAGACTGTCATCCTTTACCCTCATACTGTAGTTTCCTCCCAGTGGTTTGGATGCATCAATGTTATTCAATTCTATTGATTAAATAATTTAATGCAAATTTGCAGTCACATATTGTAATTATTATTTTTTTTAAGCAATAACAAAGAAACATGCCTTTTTATGTGCACAGGTCACTTCTTTAACTTTTGTTTTATCTTCTTCCAGAACATCCCTTTTTCCTAAAAGAAAATGTCCAAATTTGATTGACTTGCCGCTTTTTCTGCTCAGCATTGCAGGGTACTGGAGCCCAACATGTTACACAGTGCGGGTCTCCAATCCATCAAGGACCAAGAAAGAGACCAAAATCAAGATAAATAATCGTGCACACTCACATGTATGTTTAATTAAAAACAATGGAGAAGGAGAGAGAAAAATCCACAAGGGCACATGGAGAGCATGTAAACAACTCCTGACCAAGATTTAAAAACCAGTAGGCTAATGTTCCTGTTTTGAGATGACAAGTGATAACCACCTTCTGATTCTGAACAAAACCAATAAGAGATAATACATCAATTTTAGGTTTGAATATAATATTTCAGTGAAAAATGAATCAAATCGAATCAATACTTTTGCGTACTTTAGTCTGAATTATTTATGATAATAAAAAATTAAATATAATATACTAAATATATTTATAATATACTATACAGAAATATAACATTGCAATATAATTCTTATGAAAATGCATTTTTAAAGATTAGTAAACTTCATTTTTCATCTTTGAAAATATTGTCAAGGGTGTTGGTTGCTGGGGGGTCTGGTGTCTGTCCCAGCTGCTGTCAGGCAGGAGGCAGCATACATCCTGCACAGGTGCCAGTACATTGCAGGACCAGCCATAAACAGAAAAATAAATAAAAATAAATAAATAAAAATAAATTCTAAGAGGTTTTGAGAAGTTATTAGCAAAACATTGCAGTTCACACATTCACATTAATATTGTCACTTCTAACAATAAACACCACAGGCTTCTTACTTCAGTTCCTCATTTCTTATCCACTTCCTGAAATTTACTCTTTTCCAGCAAGATCTTTGACTTTGAGCACTGACTATCATCCTGACAAAGCCTGATGAGCGAAAACCTGATGAAATGATAAAAAATACAAGTTTTATTTATTTATTTAAGTGGGAGTGAGTGGGGGGACTGAAGCTTGGAAAGTCCCGTCAAGCTTCCAGTGTTTGTCGTCTGAACCCAGACAATAAGTCCAGCACGCCACAACTCATCAGGGAGCAGGAAACGGGGATGACAGAGGGTGAGAGAGTTCAGCGGGAGTCTGCGACCCTCCACAGTCACCCCCTCACCTTCAGGAAGCACCCTCTAGCCCTCACATGTGTTGACGGGTTTGAGTGTGATTGTGGAGTATTAGGGCCCTGGAGGAAACAGGTGCCCTCAGCCTCATTGTTTCCACACCACGACAAACAGCAAAAGACCTGAAAAATGGCGGGATAGACTTGAGAGCAGATGGGATTCATGGGCAGCCAGATTTCTAATGAGAGGAAGGAAGGTCAGGGAAGAGGAAGGCTGAAGGAGAGGAGTATTGGGAAAAAAAGGGGGGGAGGGCAGGTTTTCTGCCGTTATGATGATCTTTTGATTAGATTAGTTTTTCTGTCATGTAACACGTTATGTATGACAAAAAAAAAACAAACACACCAGCCACCAAATGCCCAAATGATATCAAAATTATTTTATTTCAATTTGTCCTGCAAATGAACTTATACAAATACAAATTTTAAATTATATTTAACCATTCAATTGCTTAAATTGTCTTCTTGAAATGCCTTTGTCATAAACAACATATTATTTAACTTTTACACTTTATATTCAGAACAAGAGAACTACTGTAAGTCCTTCGCCTGCTTGGACTGTAAGAGCTCATATCACTACAGTATATCCATACATGTTTTCATGGACAACACACAGGCCCCTGGCCATAAGGTGAAGGTCAATCAGTTAAATACACATTTAAGAGAAAACACAATGAAGTCCTTCAACATGTAAAACCCATGCTCCATTTTGATTCTGTCCAAATATTACACAGTTCACTGCCTTTCTATTACACTTCCTTCATCTTTCTTCCCAACTATTCCCACTCACACATTTCTTTCACATTCATCGTCCACATTGTTCCATTTACTTTTCTCATCATTACATCTCACGAACCTTCAACAAAACTTGCTCAAATCTATTTTCTAACATCTCCATCAGAGGATTCGATCAGATATCAGTCATAATATGTGATAGAATTCCAAAACCTCATCCAACAAATGATGCTAAATGTTTAAATATGTTCCCTTTTCTCTCCATTTGTAATGACCTTTTTCTCTTTATGCAATGCCCAATTCAGCCCAACTAGCTATAAAAAACTATCAATCAAAATTTGTATAATAATCACCAGAATTGACATTTTCAGACAGAATTAGGTAGCCCATATGAGACAACGCTCATCGTGTTGGCTACTGTGGGTGATGTAGTGGTTCCCCTCTTCAGCAGGCCTGCAGAAAAGGCTGGAAAGGCTCAGTCAGCACCTTGTAGCGGATCTTGGTGTTAGTGACAGCTCCGTGTTTCTGGCGCAGGTGCAGACGCAGCTGGCTCTTGTGTCGGAAGTGAAGGTCACATTTTTCACACTGGAAAACAAGTTGCACGTCAGGGAAGTGGCAGGACAATGTCTGATTTTGTCTGTGGCACGTGCTGCTCTTTCTTTTCTCCTTTGTTTTTCTGGATGAGATGTTCTGCCTGTGAAAGAGATACTGTGTGTGTGTGACTCACAGAGTAAGGTTTCTCTCCAGTGTGGATGCGCAGGTGGCTCTTCAGGGTCTGCAGATGGCGGAACCGGGTGCCACAGGTGTGGCAGGGATAGGGTTTCTCCCCTGTATGAATCAAGACGTGGGCCCTAAGGTGGGCAACCTGATACCAGGAATGACAGCCACAATGATTAATCAGTCAGGAAATCAAAAGACAAAACATGCTCGATTTCACACTTTCACTCTGTATTCTCAACATTTGTGGTTTTGATTTAAGACTTGCCCTGAGCATCAGATTAGATATGTACTATAATAGGAGTGCAGACCATAGTGTGATGTTAATAAGTTTTATCCCAAAAATTCATGTTCAAATTTAATTAATCAAGTTATTCTTGAAATGGAGATTTTTCTCTGTACTGAAACCATTTCCATTGTAGGGAAGTTTATATTTAAGGAAAACTATTGTGCACAAGCTCCAGTAAATTATTTTATTTACAGTTAGAAACAGTAACAACACCTGCTGACTGTGTTTAAGTTGCCCATTTATGATTTCCTCATAAATGGTTTATGATTTAATTTTGTGTTCAACTAAAATAGTCCTCCTGTCTAAAACACCCAATATCAGAACCTTTACTCATAAAACCTGCACCCAAAAGGTCCAGTCAGCTCTGATTGGTCAGCTGATTGGTCAACATAGTGTAGTGCAAGGCAGCAGGTCTAATAACAAATGTTTTCGGTTAGCTCTTGAGATAAATCCTTTGTTTTTGTCATTTTTTGTCTATTTGTAGGTCTTTCACAATAACAAACAACATCCTAATATGTTTATTGTTTATTAATATCTGAGGCCCTCACCTGAACGAATCGGGCCCCGCAGGTGTCACAGCGGTAAGGCTTCTCCCCAGAGTGAATGCGAGAATGAGTTTTCAGGTTAGCTGGTCGGTTGAACTGAGCTCCGCACACATTGCAGCGGTACGGCTTGTTCCCTGCAGCAGTAAGATTCACTGCTGTTACACATTTGCTGCTAATTTCTCACACTAAATTGTAAAATTTCAAAGGGTGATTTTTGCATTTTCACCTGAGGAGATGGACTTGCTTCCTTGCAGATGGCCAGAATAACAATAGGGCGCATAGTGATTCTCACGCTTGATAAGAGGCTGGTTGAGGTGGGAAGCTTCTGGATCAGAGGGATGCAGCTTTGCAAAAATGGTGCTGGGTGAGACTGGAGTAAGAAGACAGCAGAGACAAACATATTGAAGACACCAATTCACTTGATCATGAGACAAAGGATTCTTGTAAAAGTCTGTGTTTGTACCTGATCCTTCTTTGTAAGCAGGAGGAACTGCTGGGTTATCCACAGAGGGAGGTGGCCCGAGGGGAGGGGCTCGGCCAGAACCCTCGTAGCAGGAGGCCTGCCCCTGTCTGATCATAGCACGTTCAAAAATTCTATAAATCTCTACACATTTCTATTTTCTGTTGTGTTTTTCTATCAGTTTTTCTGGATTACCTATCAATCTGACCGGGCACTTCTCCAGACCACGCCTCTGCTGGCTGCTTCGGTGGCAGATCCGTCTTGTTAGCTGCAGGTTGCTCCTCCGTCTCCTCTTTTACTGTTGCAGCGGCACAAAGAGGGTTTAACACAATATACTTGTACTTTTTCCAATTGCAGGCCTTTGGATCAGGTGTGGCTTTGGTATCAATCTGAAAAAAAACAGCAAAACCTTCCTGATGATTTTAGTTTTCGCAAACCCATAGTTTCAATAACACTATAGCTTTCATAGCTTTCTTAGTGGCTTTTGTAGACATACCACAAGGTTTTTACTGCATGTGTTGGACTCGGCAGGAGAGTTTGGCTGGCAGCTGGAGAAGGCGGGGCTGTTTGGGGACGAGGTCAGGATGCCCAAAAGTGGTGAATCTGGATCTTCTTTCAGCTCGTCTGACCTCAGATGGCAGGTCGGGAAAGCCCCTGGCTTGAGCGAGCCCTCTGGGACGACAGGCAACCTGCAGGAAAAACAAAGGAAGTGCTGTAATGGGATAAGTTTGTCAACAGACAAAGGTTCATACACCACAGCAGCAGAATATCTGATAACATAAGAAACAAAATCCCAAAATCATGAGTCACAAACAGATTTCGGATGCAGTTGATTCCCTTACGTTGTTTGTCTGGCTGTTGGGAGTGACCGCTGGGGTTCTGCATGAGGCACTTCGCCTCCTTTAGGGGTCACAGAGGCCACAGATACCCCAGAGTCCAGCTCCAACTGGGGGCATGTAGCATTTAAATTCTCTGTGCTGAAAAAGAAAAGTCACATATCAAACCTCTCTGGCTCATGCCTGACAGGCTTTGCACAAAGCATCTTTCATATTATCAGTCCACACGATCTTATCAGGTAGCAGATGCTATTCGCAGGCTCTCACCAGTGCAGCTGCATGAAATCCCGGCAGGTGTCGGCCACGTGGTCCATCTGCAGGTAGGCAGCGACAGCCAGCACTCCGGAGACCATCCCCGGAGTCAGCGGGAGGCGGGAGGTGTACATGAAGTCAATCAGCAGGGAGACACAGGACGGATCCAAGGTGTTGGGGAGAGACACCGTCATAAGCTGCTCCCCGCTGCCACCGCGCCCCTGAAGCAACATTCGCCGGGAGTACAGAGAGTAGAAAAACCCACTGCCGGGAGACACAGAGACACGTGATTATTAAACAGATGCAAGCATTACTTTGCAGTGAATAAAGACGAGTTGTGCAACATTTAAAGCAAGACTTTGCCGTGTGGTACACTGACCTGCAGGCCACAAGCACAGCACAGTGCGCCCGCAGATGCACGCTTCCAACAAGCAGGGTGGTGTCGGTCAGGAAGCCTCGGTGCCGGAGTTCGTTCAGGTTCAGCAGCACATCGTTGGAGTGGCGCGTGAACTCCTTCACATATCCCTCAGCCCTCATGACCTGCCCTCTCTCTGCCCTGTATCCTTCCAACACCTCCATCAGGCTTGTCTGGATCTGCTGATATTGTATTACAGACACTTGTGTTCACGCTGCATGGGGGGGAAATTATGAATATTTACAGGAATATAGCTTCATGCTGACCTACCTGTATGTAACTTAAGGAATAAATATACTGGAGTGTTCCAGACACATCTAGGTGAGACCAGCTCCCTACTCGTACCTGTTTTTGGAGAAAAAGAAAGAATTATCCACCATCTGTGTATGAAATAGTAAGTTATATGCACTTGAAAACTGTGATCCCTAAAACCTCTGAACTTATCACTCTCTCCATCTGAATGTTGTTGAGCCAATCAGTGATTATTAATCTGTTGCTACCATCTTAAAAGAAACAAGCCAAAAGAAAACATGGATCAAAACAGGCAACAAGAGCACATAAATATACTTGGAACTCACCCCGACCAGCAGGGACGAGAGCAACCGTGCGCTGCACTGCCGTCAAACCCTGGTCTAAGTGTTCGGTCAGCAGGCAGAGATGAGGAGCAGGGACTCGCCCACAGTCTCCTCTGGTTCAGAGCAACTCAGTGAAGGGAGGTCCAGGGTAGGGAGGTCTTTATAAGGTCTAGCAGGAAACTCCCCTACAACAAGAGCTGCTTGTTTCCTCTTTCCTCAATGGCCCACGCGTACGGCGGAAGCAACGCAGGAAAAGCCATGGCCCAGGCTCCAGGCCTTAAGTATTTTTAGTGGGCTATTAGTTTTTCTAAACCCCCATGGCTCAACCAGAACTAAAGCTTAGTGTGTTTACGTGCCACGGCAAAAAAAATACATACTTGGACCCTTGGGGAGATGCGATACGTGCCTGGCTGTCCAGGGTAAGCCAGAAAACATCCCCCACCAACGCTTTCCTACCCTTCAGCCCTCTCCAGGACAAAGGAAACTATTAGAGGGGAAGCTGGAAGACCTCAGTTTATTGTTGGAGAAATATCTCCACTATTATATTCCCACTACAATTGAGATTTTATGGTAATAGGTTTTCTGTTCTATGGAAGACTCACATATCTTTGCACCATTTTTCCTACTAAGCTGTGAGATTTTTTTTAAATTATAATATATAGTTGCTCATTAGTTGCTTGATTAGAAAAGTCTTTGGTCTGGAAAATTAGTTGGGGTATTTTAATGTAAACTTTGAGCAACAGCCCACTGAAATAAACAAACAGATAAACCATACCAATACACCTTGTTTGCAGAGATAATAAGAGCAACGACTGTCCGGTAGCTTGTGGCTCGCTGCCTGAGAGCAGAGGCGACATGTTATGAGGAGCAGGAGGAAGGAAGCAGGACTAACTTGATCTTTCTAGATGGGAGACACCTTCTCTTTGTGCTGAAAAACAAACCTTTACCCCACCCTGAGTGAGAGAAATGCAGCCGACAGATGTGCAGGAACTTCCACACACAACCACCCACCCACCCACCCACACACACACACACACACACACACACACACAAACATGAATACATCCTGCGAAGCTGCTCAGAGACATGGATGAAAACGCCGGTGCAGGACATCCGTCAATAATATAAAGCAAGCAGGAGATAAGGGAGGAGAAACAGAGGCGGGAGGTGGTGGTAATGGAGTGAGAGGATGAGGGCGCGGAGGTCATGAATAACTAAAAAACAAGCGGAAGTTTACCTCATTGGCAGTTCAGTCATAGATTCACGATGTATAGCAAAAAACAAACTGGAAAACTGAGCATTTCCTTTTAAGGGTTATTCAATAACTTGCACCAATCTTACATTGAACTAAAGCATGTGTTACATTGTGTAACCTTAAAGCTGTAGCCGGGACACTTATTTCTGTTATGTGTGCCGTGATTTCAACAACACAATATCATAGATGTGGATCTTGCTTTTTTAAGTGCATTGCAGAACTGAGCAACAACAGTATTCAGGAATAAGATGTCAAGTTTACTTTAAAACTGCAGCCAAGTTTCAGTAAACATGAGCTGTGATATTTTTATTTATTTAGTTAGTTAGTTAATTAGTTATCTATTGTTGAATTTATTTATTTTGCATTTTTTATATCAAACAAAAAATTCAAACAAAAGAAGTGAAAATTTAACACAAATCCAGCTTTTAAATTTTGAAAAATGTGTACTGGATGAAGTGTAATGCTTATAAATCCCTATTCCTTTTGTCCACAGTAACTCTTAAGATATACTTTCCCTTAATTTGAAAATCATTTTATTGCTGTTTGGCAATTGATGATTTTTAACTCAGATCATTTGATCCATTTTAAAATTGATCAGGTCTTTAAATTTCAGTATTCTCAGTTTAATTAACAGTGAATTTAATGGTTTTGTACAACTGGATTTAATAATTATTAATTTTTTTTTACAGATAAAACACTGAATTTATTATTATGTACTTTTTTGAATTTTTTATTGGTCTTCCCTATTTGTGTGTTTTGAGTATCACTTTGGGATTTGTTGATTTATTATTATAAGTTAATGTATCAGCCATAATTTTACTTTTACTTTAACCCTTTGAAAACGGAAATCGGAAGTCAAATGGTATGACTGGTGAAATTGGAATCGGAAGTAAAATGACTGGGATGGAGTGTGTGTGGGTGTCCTTGTGCTTGTGTGTTTGGATGGAGGATGGATCAATTGTGTGTATTGTGGAAAAAAAAAGAAAAAGCCATAAAGGAAAATAACTATTAAGAAAACAGAGCAGGAGTTGTAGGTCTCGGCTACTTCCAGGCATTGTGAGAGGAACGGATGAAGGGGGCGGTTGAGGAAAAGTAAGAACATTACTAAACGGGTTCACCAATGGCCGGAAGCCATTGAGTCTGTCCGTTGGCAAAGTGGGGCAACGTTCGTGGCGACTTCCTGAATCTTACCCCATCTGTCAGTGCCCATCTGCGACCCACTGGCCCTGTTTTGGATAAAACACAAAGCTGAGGCCTTTTGCAGTCAAAATGAAGAGTGACATGAAAATTCTGCTGTTCTCACATGAAGGGCTTTGCCTTGTTTTGTGGTTTCCTGGTTGCCTGGACAGAGCTATACTGTTTATCTGATAAAGTATGGCCTGAAGCCATGCTTTGACTTCAAAACCCCACTTGGTGCCAAAGTGTTGATGGCTCCTGCAACAATAACATAGATCTGCTTAAACCGCCTCTTCCTGTGATTGCAGAGCAGTCTGGACTTATAAGGGCAAACCACACAGAGTAGGGGAGGAGGCGGAGGAAGCAGGGCGATTCCAGAGAGCAGCTTTGCTAGTTTGCCTTCATTTGTCTGAGATGGGTTGCTGCACAAAAAAAATAAATGACAAAAGTATGAAACCCTTTCTTTTAAAGCTGTTCTTTGGGGATAACAGGATACAGTGCAGGGAGGAACGGGAGGATGAAAAGGAAGAAATAGAGTGGGAGTAGTAAGTAAGGGACAGTTGACCCAAATTTCATGAAGCACAACAAAGAATCCCACCTTCATATGAGCTCTCCATGTGGGATGGGGAAACAACTTGCTGCAGTTATGTCCTCCATCTTGTCTTCCCCGCCATAGCTATCTATTATGACCTGCAAATATTAAAAACACAGTTTGAAATAAAGAACCAGAGACAGAGAAGCTATTAAATACATTTCTAAGATTTGTGATTGAAGCAGACATGATGAACAGCAGAGAGCGAACGGTCCTGTGATGCATCAAACCTTCGGTGCAAAAAACTGCAATATTCTGGCTCCACTGAGACAAAGATGTTAAATGTCAACTTTATGAAGGATTATGCTACAGCATGATAGTGAGCCATGCACGCCTAAAAGCTTTGCATGTGATCTACTTTAAGTCCAAACTAACAGGCAGTGGCAGCCATCGACTTCCTCAACAGTCACCCGACCTCAACCCCACCGAACATTTATAGGTACACTTGAAAGCTGAGGAAGCCAAGCATTTCTTACCTCACAAGATGCTCTGTTGAACATTGTCAGATCATGCTGGGATAAGAGCGGGTAGGCTGGTCTGAGTGCCTGCAGAGCAAATGCACCTTGTCTGTTAAACATAGGCCCAGATCAAATAAAGATTTCTTGCAGTGTCTTTAACAAACAAATTGTAGCTCATTATATAAATTTATGTAAGGAAGGAAGTGTGTGTTTGGTGGATTAATTATTTGTTGCAGCAACATTTATTGGAAATAAATTTTATTCTGTCAGAAAGGCCACTTTGTCAGGAGAATGCACCAGTGGGATGAAAAGCAGAGGTTTTCTGCAAATGCCAGAGCCTTTGATGTACTCAGTAGATAAACGCACTGGGCAATGCCGAACTCCTCCTCCTCTTCTTCTTGTTCTTCTTCTTGTTCTTCTTCTTCTGCGCTTGGCACACAGCATACCCCACAGCAGGGTTTATCAGAGACTGCCTCCAGAACTTCCAGAATCATCTTGCTTTTTACGTCAGAGTGACCAACAACCACTTTGGCAAATAAATGCTGGTTGAAGAATGGGATGCCATCCAGCTGCAATGCAACCAAGCTGGTGACCAAAATGAGGAAGAGGTTCCAGGTTAGTTTTCCGCATGCTACTGGTCTCTGTTTGGTCAATAAAAATATAGGTTATTTGTCTATGTATTCTGTTTCTTTAGACATCAATCATCCATTCCAATGAAATACACCAAACAACAATAACAGAATAAGCCGACAGGAACTGACAGAGAAGATTTGGCAAGTTTTTCATTGGTGCATCTCTCTGCATGGGGGATTGCCTCCACCAATGACAAGCCTCATTTTACCAGTGAGAGAGATACCGCCCTACACTACTGTACCATACTGACTCCACTAAAGCTTTTCCCTTGCTGGTGCAGAAATCAGCAAAGCATTCTCCACATTCTCTTCACACTTTCACCATGTGATCCCAACTGACTGCTGTAGAAATGTCTGTGCTCACAGGTGTTGCTAATCAGGCATCAATTAGGCTCATGACTCTTAGCACCTAGTAGAAGCTCAAAACAAGAGCAACTACAATCTGCTGGTTGATATTGGAAGACTATTTTTTCATTGGAACGTTTTTCTGCTAATTCCATAGATACATTTTTCTTACAAAGCACCATTTTCCCAACAGTATAAGATTTATTGTCAAGAATCATTTTTACAACAAAGAACTAACCACCTCCAAACACTGGTTTCCAGCAGCAAACAGACAGACGGTTGTAATAACATTGTAATAATATTTATCTGTAATGGTTTTTTTAAAATTAGAGTTTTAAAGTTATTATTATTTATAACGCGGTTAGAGCTGTGTTTTTATTACGAAAAAAAGAAAGACTGTTAAACGTCCCACTGTCAAACCCAGCGCCACCTCTCGCGCGCGTTTGGGTGCGCGCAGAGAGTTACGTCACACATCGGGAATGCGGTGAGGAGCTGCTGCCGCTGCTAAAGGCCTTCGGATCCGTGACAAAGTAGGTTACCGACGCTTGAACAAAAAGAAACTTTTACCAGGACGTATTTCACAGACCCGTCAGCGTTTAAACGCGAGCGTAAGTTTGTGTTTGTGTGCCTCGTTTCGGGCGGTAGATGTCCGCTACTGCTTTGTTGTTTTCTCTTCGGTCGTGTTGAAAGTTAGCCTGGGGGCAAGGCACGAGCTTTGCTCGAGTTCAAAACAGGGTATCAAACAAGTAAACAAGCCGGTTATTACAGTTAATAATTGCTAGTTTTCACTTATTATGGGTTACTGTAGATGGAAAGCGGTTTGTTTTTACGCATGTGTGACGCACAAACTGATTTAGACCGTACATTGTGAATGAAGCTGCACATTTTCTCAGTCTCTGACATTCTGTTACGGAGTTAAAAACAGCATAGCATGATGATATATGTGTATTAATGAGCGTATATGTTTCAATTAATCGATTTCATTCTGCTGTTTTTGCAGATGAGACCGAAGGAAAGCGCACTGTAATACTACTGTAAAAGGTAGGAAAATAATGTTAATGTAACTCAGCTGTACCGCAGTGGTTTCAGTTATTGATGTTATTCTATTTCATAACATATTTATTCACGGGGACAGAGTACACAGTGTTTTATGTTATCATAACTACCGGATGTCCACTTTGTTTCTCTGTGCTGCTTGACGCTTGTCAGTGTCATCAACTTTGACGTTTCACGAGTTGCAATGACTCGTTTACCATCAGCAGGAACATCAGACCGATTTATCTGATAGAAATATGTGTAAGCTTTGTGATGTAAGTCGCATAAAAATATCAATTAGCTTTCCAGCACAGAGCGATGAAACTGAGATTAATTTTCCGGCCCAGCCAGCCTCGGATTTGAGTGCGCGCTCATCCGGATTCAGACAGACACTTAAATCAGGTCAGTAGAGTAGGTGGTGGTCCCTCTTCCCCCTCCACGTGGGCACAGGTTCACAAACTGACCCTGCAAGATTTAATGCTGACCCCAACAATTCATAGAAATAGAATTATAACAAGATATTATAATGAATATATATTATAATAAGGAAAGTTTATAATTACAAAAAAGCCTTAACTCTCCTGTTTTGACTGTTGTATTTGTGTGGCTACAGCAATCTCTCATCTGTCATAATCTTCTTAGCAGGGATAGTCACACAGCCCACATACAATCAGTCTGAGTGGATTATTCATTTCCCCACGCTGACAATACTTGTAATTTTGTGTGTGTTTGTGTATTTGGGGTTGACTGATGTAAAGACAGATATTAGACGGTTTCAGACCTCAGAGTAGATGAATGTCTTATCTGGTCTGTCAGACACGACTGACTTTATATACAGCATCTTCCATCTTTTTTTTTTTATCTTTTTTTTATTGGTTTGCAACATTGTGAATAACTTTAATTATGTTTACAACAGCAACGTCAAGATGATAAATAGTATTTCTCTGGTGTTGAAAATGGAGCACAATAAATATTTCATGCCTTATTTTTACATGTTTGACATTTCTATAAAATGGAGTGAAATACAGTTTGATGATAGGTTTTAGATTGGGTTACTTCTTACATAAGAGTGGTTTCCTGAAAACCTTGGGTGCAAGTCGGCGCTTTTACAGCCCAGCTGTGAAATCCAGAGTTATTTATCCCACAGAGAGTACATAATATATTGTTATAAACCAGGTGTTCGCATGTATACAGATGCATATAATTACACAATGTTTCCTGCCCTGTTTTTGTTTTCGGCTTCATTTGGAAATGCATGATGCTGGTGTGTAAACACAAAAACACAATAACTATTGTGGCGACTAAGAGGCGACGGGGTATCCATGCGTTTGCACCTGCTTGATTCTAACTATGAGCATGTGATTTTTTTTTTTTTTTTTTTTTTGCATGATTGATTGTGTCTTGAACCGCACAAAAACACACTCACACGTGTTTGAATGCATGTGTCGGCCTGCTGGAAACCCCCGAGCATGAGAATGGCTTTTCTTTTCCTACTCAACTACAAACTCATTGTTCAGTCCGTGTGTCTCCTGTTGCCATAGGAAACAAAGTCTGAGGCATCCCGTTGTTTCCATGGGTTACCAGTTACATAAATACACACAAAAGCCACAGCTGTATTAAGATGGGAAGTTGTGTATGATTTGCTGATAGAAACCGAACGCTTGCCGTCGCCATGTTAAGAAATAAATGTTATGAACACATATTTTACATGCTTTTTTGCTCTGTCATGTTATCTCTGCAGCCTGCCATGTCCGGTCCCACCTGGCTGCCACCGAGGACTCTGGATAGTCCAGAGAGAGCCGTCCCTCAGATGTCCCACACTGCTGGAGCAGCGATTTACAGAGCCCCTAATAAGAAGGGCACGTCCGACTTCAGGCCGAAATACAGTCAATACGACCAAAATGGAGGAGGAGGGATGACCAACAGGTACATGGCAACTGGGCCCACAGGTAAGCAGGCTACAGAACGGGGAGTTAACGATGATTTCTAAGAAAACTGCACATGCTGTGTCATCCTTATAGCCTCATTCTGAGTGACGCAAAGCTTGCTCTGCAGCAAACAGGAACTACTCACAAAGAACACATTCAGCCGGTGAACAGGAAGACTTTAGGTTTTTAAGGAACTGTGAAGTCTTTATATTCTGTAAGTGTTTAAACAATAGACCCGTTTAATGTTCATTGTTTTACTTCAGCTGTAGTTTGGTGAGTATTAGCTCTTTCACTCTGTGCTAGTCATGAAAAAAGAAACTTCTCTAAAGCAGTTTCACTGTAAATAGTGAAGGACGCGAGGCTTCAGCACTCACATTCCTTCCTCGCTTGTTTTTCTTCCTGAGCTAAAACTGAAGGATACTAGCGCATGAAAAGACTTCATAGCTCACCGTTGAGTTTTAGTCCATTTACACAGATTCACATAGATTTACACAGAAATAGCATCTATAGGTGGACGAACTGTTACTGGACATAATAAGTGAAAAATCAAGATTGTTTTATTTACCTATGGGTCTGTATGAGGGGGGAATGCTGGGAGTGTGGTTGGAAGGGGAATTTTTATGAGTTTTTTATCAAAATAGGTGCGTTTAGGAATAGCTGGAAGAAGTAATTGGAAAGTATGTTTTGTCCTGAAAGAGAATTTGTGATCAGAATCATGTTGGGAGCAGATCTTATCAGACATTTTGGATTAAATAATTTTATTTGCCTCTGAAGCCATCATGTAACATTGAACCTGCAGGCAGTTTTGTTTAGATTTTTGCAGGCAGTGTTTTTTTAGATTGTTTACCATTTCTGTTCTCCAACCAACAGCTGGGCCCATTCATCATTCATCAAGCGATCACTACTACCCTCCTCCCCATGGTCCCAAAGAGGATCGCAACTGGAGCCCTCACATGGACAGCTACGACCTCATGGTGGGCGTAGTTTTTGTGACTTTTCTAGATTTTGAGACTTCTTGTCTCTAAGAAGTGCTGAAAAGGTGATTTAAACTTGAAGTAATTGTTTCCACGCTTTTCTTTGATTAGCATCGGGGACCTGAAAAGGCGACCAACTATCACTCAAAGATAGACGCTGATATCGACTCCCTCACCAGTATGCTGGCTGACCTGGACAGCCACCCACAGGACTCCAGCACCCAGGTGTGGCGCTTTACGTTTAAAAGATGCGTGGTTATGTCATAATCGTGTCGGCACGTTGACTTAGTGACATTTTGCCTCTTCGCAGCTCTATGACAATGTGCCTTACAACAAATACATCTCAGGGGATCACTACAAGCCCGCAGCCCCTCCTCAGGGTCGGCCGTCCATGGGCTACAGCTCTCACCCCCAGAGCCAGTACCACCCGGCGCCCCCCTACCCCAGCGATCACCAGACCCCTCAGTACTCCCACCAGCAGGACTACTACTCCACCTCCAGCCCTAAACCCTACCCCCAGCCCGTCCCTGCCTCGTACACCACTGCCTCCACCCCCACCGGGCCCCGGTTCAGCGTGCAGGTGAAGACGGCGCAGCCTGTCACCTACTCTCAGACAGGGAGGCAGGCTGAGCAGGCTTACACTCCACCCCCTCCCCGCCAGCACACTTCCAGACCCCCACCCCAGAGTCAGACTGGTCCGCAGGGCTGGTACCCCCCACATCCCAGCTCACAAGCTCAGGAGATGCACTCTGAGGGTGCGTACAAGAGCGGCGGCTCAGGGACCGGAGGAAGAGTCGGTCAGGTTCAGCTGTCCAAGAGAGGGATGGAAAATACTCCGACAGGGCCCGGAGCCGCTCAGAGTCCCGCTTATCAGCTGAACAAGGTGCACACACACACACCTGGCCTCGCAAGATGGATTAAAACTTTTTTCAAAATAAGAAGCCAGTCCTCTGATTAGGGCTGGGCGATATGAACCAATTTTCATATCTCCATCATTTTTTCCTTAATCATGATTTATGAAATTTATCTCAATATAATGTTTCGGGGTAAAGTAAACAGGGACAGTTCAAATTTAGTGCTTGGGTGCTAAATGCTCTTTTATGAAGGATCAGAAGCACATATGCATTAAACTATTTGCCTGAAATTGAATTAGATGTGTATTAAAGGTAACATATCATGCTTTTAAATCCTTCCTTTTCACATGTAAATCATTAATTTATGGTTTATATAAAGTCAAACTGCAATCCTTTGGT
>JBBDHI010000005.1:9419160-9434566 GCA_037177115.1 Craterocephalus stercusmuscarum | reverse complement strand
AATATGTAAGCTATAATATGAATATATAACAATATATCTTATTATATAAGCTTTTCAAGCTACAAAGCTACAAATTGCTTTAGTACATCATAAAAACAATCAGTGTAGATTAAATAAAAACAATCTTTTCCATAGTATAGAACAAAGCCATGGGAAATATACTAACTTCTGTCTCACACATGCGTATGCACACGCACACACACACACACCAAGATTCAACCCCCCACCCAAAAAAAACCAAAACATGTCTGGCTTGATGCTGTTGTGAGGAAACACCCATCCACACTGGGAGTCTGCTCAGCCACGGGTACAGCGAACGCCTCTGCAGATACCGTGCCAGTCACGGCAGGCCGGGGCCCCCACTACAGCTGGCTGCGGTGCAGGACCCCAGCCATTCAGTCAGGGAGATCACTATGCTGCAGACTGGTGTGGAGGGTTCCCATGAGGAAAACTCTGGAGTTAAAGATGTTAAAAAGTTAGAACAGAGGTGACATAACCATTTAACAGTAACAGATGAAAACATGATTGAAATGAACTGGGACATTAAAACACAAATAAATTGTTAAAATAACTGCATAAATGAAAAATAAGACACTTAAACACAAGTACAAAAATAGCTACGGTACAATAAATAATTTAGTTAAAGCTAAACTTAAAATGTGGGTCTTGAGCCTCTTTTTTAAAAACATCAGTGTCTGCAGTCATAGATGAGGACCATAGTGGTGAAATGAGGCCTCACCGTAGGTTTTAGTCCCAACTTGGAATTAATAAAAGGCTGGTACCAGGGGGTCTGCACGGCTCATATATATAAAGTTAAATCCGAATCCCATTAATGCATTTATAAACAACTAAAGGAGCCTTAAAACAGTGAAAGTATGAGATGGATGGGAGAGGAAAATGTGAGTTCATATATAATGTTCATTTATGTGTGAAAGCTGGAGATGATGCAGGGAGAAAATTGGATTTCACCAGAGAACAACAGGATGAGATTGATAATGTCATTTAGTGCATAATTACAAGCAAAACAGCCAAATATAACCTCTGCTGTCTTCACACTGTCAGCTACAGGCACTTCCCTCTTCACCACCGGTTTCCTCGTTTCTTTTTCCATCCTGTTTTTCTCCTTTTCACCTCCCTCTCCGGCTCCTTTCGTTTTCTCATCTGTTCCTCACGGCGCCCCCCAAGTTCTCCTCCTTCCACTGCCCTCGCTCTGTCCCCCATTGCCTTATCTTATCTCATAATCTTGTCTTTGTCCGCGCTGCAGAAGAGGAAGACCACCACCATCTCAGTGGAGGTGAAGAAGTCTCAGCATAAGTACATCATAGGTCCGAAGGGCAACACCCTGCAGGAGATTCTGGAGGCCACGGGGGTGTCGGTGGAGATGCCCCCGCTGGACTCGGGCTCAGAAACCATCATTCTGAGAGGGGAGCCTGACAAACTGGGACCTGCACTCACACAGGTTTATGCCAAGGTGAGGATATGTTTGTGTCCCTGCAAGCAGCCGTCCTCACATTACACGCTGTAACTTGATCTATTATTATACTGATGAGACTAACTGCTAATGAGTGATGGTTGAGACGTGTGTAAGTGTGTTAATGGAAACCCGGTTGTCACAGCGGCTCATTTTGTGCCTGCACAGGCTAAGAGTGTGATGGTGGTGGAGGTGAGCGCACCAGCTTGGCTACATCGTTTCATCATCGGGAAGAAAGGACAGAACATCGGACGGATAACGCAGCAGCTACCGCGGGTAAGGAGAGAGATCATAAGTAAGGTGACAGAATACTTTGATCGTGCTGGATTAAGTGTGTCTAAATGTTTTAAACTGGAACCAGTACATAGAAAGTGATGGATAGTTGAAGCAGGAAACATGGAAGAATCCGCTTAGGGGGGCAGGAAGAAAGGAGGGTCTTTCACGGGGTTGTGTTTGTTCACATGTGCAGGTTCACATAGAGTTTACAGACGGTGAGGAGCGCATCAGTCTGGAGGGGCCAACAGAGGAGGTGGAGCAGGCTCAGGCCCAGATACAAGAGATTATCAAAGACCTGGTGAGTAAACACACACTGTCTCTCTCATACACCCAAAGGTAAAGTCACTTTGCTGCAAACCACAATATGCTGATGCAGTTTTCTGCTGTATCGGATGATTATTAAGCCTAAATTACGTTTTTTTTTCTCTGTTGAATCAAAAAAAGAACTTAAAATATTGTTTTTAGGCTTCAGAAATTCATGATGTGTTTGTTGACATTTCAAACAGCAAGTGGTGGCTTGTTTTAGCCGTGGGGTCTGCAACCTGCTTTGCACACCTGACCGTTTTCACGCTGGTGGGAAGATTTAAGAGATGCTGTTTGCATTACAAGTAGTCCATCCTCCTGATTCATTAGGGGCGCTCACAGATGGTTCACTGATTCATTCCCGTGGACTTCTTGGCTCGTCTGAGTGGAAATTCACAGATCCTGTGAACAGCGAAGTGAGGCGGTTTCATTAGCTGGAAGCTGCAGGAGCGATGGAGTGTTTAATGTCATCACAGCATAATGAGCACCTGCTGATATTTGAGTATTATTCAAAGTATTTAATTGGACCAGATGCGACACATGCGTATGTCCTGTTTGCATTTGCCTCCTTTTTCATGCATCGTGTCATTTCTTTCACAAAACATATTTAATTACAATCTGTTAATGCACGTTTAAACAAGAATGTCATTAATTTACAAAAAATTAAAAATCAAGGGTTTCACCTCTCAAGTAGTTAGATTTTCTATCTGTTTGCTGAAAGATAAAGGTTTTAGTTTTTTTTTTTTAATGATTAATTTTTTTTAATGCTGGTTTTTGAATGCTTTTGTATGCTCACTCTGAGAATTTTATCTACAGACCTTCAGTGAACAATTACTTCAATATGAGGATTTGTTGTAGATAATAAATACTACAGGCGGTAGTTTGATATTTTAAATATATATTTTAAGGTAGTTGAACATTTTTTTCCAGTTTTCTGGTAGATCTGGAAGTTTACTCCCACTGGTGCTGTGAAGAGTCAGCAGAGTTTAGAGATTTCATGCTATAGGGAATGTTTTTAAAGTGATAACTCTTTAACCTGCCTGTCTGCCTCTTTGTCCAGCTGGTGAGGATGGACTACACGGAAGTCATCATAGATCAGCGTTTCCACAGACACCTCATTGGAAAGAATGGAGCCAACAGTGAGTAGATTTGTGCTCTGCTTGTTGCATCTGGAAAAACTCTGCTGGGGCCAGAAGTTCAAATTTCAGTGGGACCAGCTTCAGATAAAGAAGCAATTAGATGCATTGTTGGCTATTTCATACCCAGAAATATAGAAAAACATCCTATTAATGTGTTATAAGAGTTTTTTAAATGTAGTGCAATGGTAAATGGGGTAAAGTGGTAACTTGATGTGTTTTACTAATAGTGACAGTTGCTAATGTTTAAACAGTAAGCACTAATATTTCTTTATCTGTGCTATTTTTAATGATTTAATTCCTTTAATACATAATCATAAGTGTCACAAATAATTATTTTTTGTGTTATGAATTGGATTTTGACAAACGTTTTTACATTTTTCCTCCATGAGGCCTGATTAGTGCCTGAATCCTTCAGAACTGATGGTTACTACTGCCAGACACCTATCAGATGTGGTGGGATGAACATGGTCTATTTTTGGGACTTTTTTATTTTTTTTAACCTGATCACAACATCCTTCTTTTCTAACAGTCAATCGGATCAAAGAGCAGTACAAAGTGTCAGTCAGGATCCCACAGGACTCGGAGAGAAGCAGCCTCGTCCGGATCGAAGGAGATCCTAAAGGAGTGCAGCTGGCCCGCAGAGAGCTCATTGAGATGGTCCAGAGAATGGTGAGGACGGGGTTCAAGCTTACCTGGACTCATTCGTTTGTTTAACTGGACTAATTAATTTATGTAAAATAAAAAAAAACTAAACGTTTTTCACATTTCCAGGAAAATGAGCGCACCAAAGACATGATCGTAGAGCAGAAGTTCCATCGGACAATCATTGGACAGAAGGGAGAAAAGATCAAGGAAGTGCGGGACAAATTTCCCGAGGTGGGATTCCTCTCTGACCAGCGGGGTCATTCCGACTCAGACCCAGTTTTTTCTAACCAGTATTCTCTCATTGAATTTCAGGTCATTATCAATTTTCCCGACCCATCGCAGAAGAGCGACATCGTCCAGCTGCGAGGGCCGAAGAACGAGGTGGAAAAATGTGCCAAGTTCCTGCAGAAAATCATTGCAGACCTGGTACGACCCCCCATTTCCTGCCTTCCGCTTCATCCACAGCTCCTCCGTCTGCTGTGTCCGCTTCACACCCGCTGTCTCTCTTTTGCAGATTGAGAACAGCTTCTCGCTCTCCGTTCCCATCTTTAAGCAGTTTCATAAGAACATAATCGGAAAGGGCGGTGCAAACATTAAAAAGGTGAGAAAAGTAATTAGGATATAGATCAGACTTATTAAATCAATTTTACGTCAAAGATAGGAATGTAACAATACTCCGAAAATTGATTTAAAATCGATTCAAACTGGTTTAAATGTCAATCGATGTAGTAAAAAGGAAAATCGCATGCAATGCATCAGTGCAAGCAGTGCAGATGATGTTCAAAACAAATAAAACTTCTTTTGTTCATAAAAAGGTTTGTGATCATTTCCATATCTATATTAATTATTTGTTCAGTGTTAAGTTTTGTTAGTACAACAGGCAATAGAAGGTAGCAGTTTTAAACAAAGGATAAAAAGGCAAATATAAGAAAAAGACAATTCATTTGGCCATAAAATAACGAGATAATCGTTATCAAGAATAATAACTTAAAATTGAGAATTGAATCGAAATGTGGCTTGAGTGAATCATTACATCCCTAGTCAGAGACGGACAGAAAAAGCAGATGTTTACGCTCCCCAGATCCGTGAGGAGACCAACACCAAAATTGACCTGCCGACAGAGAACAGCAACTCTGAGATGATCGTGATCACGGGCAAGAAGAGCAACTGTGAGGCTGCCAGAGACCGAATCCTTGCCATTCAGAGAGAACTGGTGAGACACCGAGCACAACTGGCTTTTTTTTTTTTTATTGTTGCCGGCACACCTTAGGATAAAATATACCAGATTATTATTGACCTTTTAGCCCTCATCTTGTCTGCAACATCTGTCCAGGCCAACATTAAAGAGACGGAGGTCACCATACCAGCCAAGCTGCACAACTCTCTGATTGGCTCCAAAGGCTGCCTGGTGCGCTCCATCATGGAGGACTGCGGCGGTGTGCACATCCATTTCCCCTCGGAGGGCTCTGGCTCGGACAAGGTCACCATCCGAGGGCCTGTCGGTGAAGTTGAAAAGGCCAAGAAACAGCTGCTGCAGCTGGCTGAGGAGAAGGTTGGTGGAAGTGGGACGGAAAAAGCTCAAAGAGAAAGCAGAAAAGAGAGCTGACACATCCCCTTCCTGTCCTCCTTTTATCTATCCTTCCTGCATTTCAGCAAGTCAACAACTTCACCGCCGAGCTGCAGGCCAAACCGGAGTACCACAAGTTCCTGATTGGACGAGGCGGGGCCAACATCCGGCGGGTGCGGGACAGGACGGGGGCTCGCATCATCTTCCCGTCGCCCGATGACACGGAGCAGGAGCTCATCACCATCGTAGGGAAAGAGGAAGCCGTGCGTCAGGCCCAGAAAGAACTGGAGAGCTTGGTGAAAAACCTGGTAACTACTGCCACTGGGCTTGCTGTCTTATATCACTTACCAAACCTAATCAAAGATTCGTTGAATTGACCTCTGGCTAAACCACGCCCAAAAACGTAATGAGGGAATCACAGTGCGCACAGCTAACCCCATACACACACATTTTCAGCGGAACCGTCCATTGAAATGCATTGAAGGTAGTTTTTGTTTGTTTTTACGTGTTTTTTTTTTTTTAGTTTAAAGCGGTGTGCATGGGGTACATGCAGCTCTGACACTAGGTATCCTGAGAGGCTGGGCAACGGAGTTTATTTTTTGCCCTTTCCTAAGCCACATCTCAACTAAAAAAAAGTGTCTGCTTTGGAGTAAGTTATGCTGCAGACCACAAAATCAACTGAACGTGGATAAAATCAACAAGGATATCTACCTACTAACATCGTATTTGAGGCAACATATTGTCACTTTGCTGGACAGAAATATAAAGTTATGTTTAACAAATCCCTAACATTAGCTTAAGTTAGCTAACGCTAGCCAAACATGCTAGTTTTTGTAGTTTAGTCATGGTGCATAAAAGGTCGGGGTTTTTCACAAAGTCAGGCGAAGTTCGGTGTTTTGCAACCTGAACCTATTTTCGAGCATAAAATACAATAATATCGTCAACCAGACAGTTCTGGTGTAATTTAATTTGAGCTGTCTGACCCGTGCAACAATCATTATTGCACTGAGATGGATATTTGCATTTTTCTGTTTACAATGGAGTAAATAGGACAAGATGATGAGAATATTTTATATAGATTATATTTTATTTATTTTCTTATTTTTACTTTCGGTCCCCAAAATCATCATTTGTCTGCTGTTTAATATCACCTACTGTGACACTTACCATGGCACCTGTCACATCATGCTGATTGCCTGTCCGAGTGAGTGGGGGGGGGCGTGGCTTAGCCAAACATGAGGCACAATCAGACTGAAAAGATACAAACTTGTGTGAAGTGGAGGTTGTCTATAGCTTCCGTCGGTCTTCCAGGATGACGTGGTGGAGGACAGCATGGAGGTAGATGTTCGCCACCACCGCCACTTTGTATGTCGGAGAGGTCAGGTGCTGCGGGATCTGGCGGAGGAGTACGGTGGCGTGGCTGTGAGCTTCCCTCGTACTGGAGCCAACAGCCAGAAGGTCACGCTAAAGGGAGCCAAGGATTGTGTCGAGGCGGCAAAGAAGCGCATTCAGGAGATTATAGAGGACCTGGTAAGACAAGAGGAGTCTTTGTTCTGTAAGGCCTCTGGCAGAAGATTCCTTTAAAGATCAATATCTGTGACCAGGTCAAAGCTAATTGAGTTAAGAAAAAAGAAAGAACAGTAAGCAGTGTGAGGGAGTAATCAGAAAGAAACAGCAATCTGATATTTAGTGTTAAAAAAAACTTTTTTGTGGAGATCAAGCCTAACTTTTAATGTGAAAGCAGCTTGAGGGAAGTTATTTATTGTTCTCATTGACTTTACAGCCTGAAATGATGCCAGTAATCTTCCTGAACAGGCTTTCTGTTGTTTCTTCTTCCTTGCTTTGAAAAGGAGTCCCAGGTGAGCGTGGAGGTCGCCATCCCTCAGCGCTACCACCGAGCCATCATGGGGCCTAAAGGCTGCCGCATCCAGCACATCACCAGGGAGCACGAGGTCCAAATTAAGTTCCCCGAGAGAGACGACAGCACTGCAGGTTAGAAACAAAACAAGATCAACATGTGTGTCTGCAGCTGCTGTGATAACGCTGCCGCAGTTTATTTCTTGCCAGCAAATTCAACACGTTCTGATCTTGTCACTGGGAAATTTGCAGCAGTTTCCCCTGAGTTTGTGTAAAAAGACAAAGCAGTCATTGGCTTTTTTGTGATAAACGTGCAGGTCAGGATGCTTCGCTGCAGGAGAACGGGGAGGTCAGTCCAGAAGCAGAGTTTTTCCCCCGCAAGTGTGACATCATCACCATCTCTGGGCGTGCAGAGAAGTGTGACCTGGCAAAATCAGCCCTGCTGGTAAGGGCCGCTGCACTTCAGTTACAAGCCTGATACTTAAGGTCATTTAGTAATACCTGTAAATGCACACTCTTCTGCCTCCTGCAGGCACTGGTGCCCATAACAGAGGATGTTGATGTATCTTATGAGCTGCATCGCTACATCATCGGTCAGAAGGGCAGTGGAATCAGGAAGATGATGGAGGAATACGAGGTTAGCTGGCGCCGTACTTCTCTGCTCGACGAGTGTTTATGAATCAGATACGATAATCAGCTGCTCTTACTGTTGATGCTGGGATTAGTCTTTGCCAGTTCTGCTGTGAAAAAGTTGGAAAATACACACGAGTGTGTGTTTGCTTGTGCAGGTGAACATCTGGGTGCCGCAGCCTGAGAAACAGCTGGATGTGATCAAGGTGACGGGCCTGGAAGTTAATGTGGAGCGAGCCAAACAGGGTCTGCTGGAGAGGGTCAAAGAGCTTCAGGCTGAGCAGGAAGACAGGGTACAAACACACACCACACAAAGTCACGCCATCCTCACATCTGCTTTTCACACACATCGGCTCCTTTTGTGTTTGTGTTTGCTCATTATGCTGTTAAAAAGTTTACGCCTTGTTTGACACACTCATACAGTTACACTATGGACTATTCATCTAATGTTTTAAATGGACAGATTCACATGTTTCACATCCATCTTACTGAAATCTGACTCCAGTCGACATGTTTACATCAGCACTTTTAACAAGCAGTGCGTGCCGATTCAGAAGACGAAGTTGGAGCATTTCAACCATTAAGATGCTCCACAATTTTATTTTGAATGGATGTTCGATGAGATAAAAAAAGATACAAACACAGCTATAGCGTCAGCTGCAGCATTGATGAAGTTATAAAGTATTATTTTGTACAGCAAACAGGTCGACCAGCATGACATTTGATTATGTCACCCACTCCTCTTTTTTTTCATAAAAACCATAACATGAAATGGGATTTTTGTCTCCTTTCAGGCCCTGCGCAGTTTCAAAGTTACCATGTCTGTGGAACCCAAGTTTCATCCTAAGATTATTGGCCGCAAAGGCGCAGTCATCTCTCAGATCAGAAAAGACCACGATGTAAACATCCAGTTCCCCGACAAAGGAGACGAGCAGCAGGTGTGTGTTTTTCATGTATTTTGTCTTTTGATTAATCGGAAAGTCGAGTTTGGATTTTTCTTGTGTTGTCTTCAGTAGATCTAATAATTCCTGGTTTGTATATTTCTCCTTCTCTTCCTGTCCTCCGCCTGCTGATTCAAGGATCTGATTGTGATCTCGGGGTACGAGCGTAATGTGGAAGAGGCCCGTCAGGCCATCCAGCAGCTGGTTGCTGAGCTGCAGGAGATGGTGAGCCAAGACGTTCATCTAGACCCAAGAACCCACGCTCGCATCATTGGCGCCCGCGGCAAAGCTATCCGCAAGCTGATGGAGGAGTTCAAGGTCAGCGACGACACGGGATCATAGCTCGTTTGTGCTGCACGGGGACATCTACGGCGAGTTCGATCTTCATTCATTCCAATCTGTTCCCTGTGATCCAGGTGGATATCCGGTTCCCTCAGCCAGGCTCTGACGAGCCCGACAAAGTGACAGTAACGGGCCTTCCTGAGACCGTCGACGCCGCCATCGATCACCTGCTCAACCTGGAGGAAGAATATGTGAGTTCACCGTAACACAAAGTTAGCGAAGAGTCTAGTCAGCAGGTTTGCTCCTTAAATCCAACACTCAGGCAGCTTTTGCTCCAGGAAACCACAGAGAGATAAAACCTGGTAGATTTAGAATAAATGAAAGCGTGATGTGCCAAACGCCAATACGTCTTAGATATTGAGGTTTGTTTGAATATAGAGCTGCAGTATAAGGACGTTTCAGGTTTTATAAGCTTTAGTCTGTACCCTGGTGAGTGTTTCTTGTGCCACGTTCCTTGTCAAACATGCGACATGAGGTGGTTTTCCAGACAAGAGTTAAATAAAACCACAAAGAGCCATTAATCTAACCTTTTGCTAGTTAGTTACTGCTTAGAAAATGAAATTAGTTAAACTGAAGGAAAAAGGTTTGATTTAAAAACACACCTGATAAACTGTATTAGCAGGATTGATGTTGCCTGTAAAAGTCTTTGGAGTGGACCAAAGAAAACTCAACTTGAACTAGAGAAGCAAATTTAAGGAAAATAACAGACCTTGATAAAACGTTACTGAGCTGGAAACCTTTCTGTAAAAAAAGAAAAAAAATGCCGATAACAGACGAAAAATGAAAGTTAAACAGCAAACATCTGCTGCTGAATTTAAGAAAAGACTAAATCCTTGTGCAATTAGTCCCGTGGAAACAAACATCCATAACGGCTTTATAACCTGTGCTAATATTTTCTGACATACTGACTCATTACATGTTCTGTCCGAGAACATAATACATGTTTGAGCCCATCCGTGGCCCTATGAGAGATACTGGCACTAACATACCAGTGCTTACAATCTAAAGTAAAGCTTTTATATTTGAATGTGCACTCATTTGATCCCATTTTACTTTCACCTTGAAATAAGACAAAGAGTTTTAGCCAGGTCGACCTTCTTCATCATCAGAAGCTGCGTGGCAGTGACTGCTTTTACTGGTCACCATAACAGGAGAGGGATAGTTCATGAAAGTCTGGCTATGAAGCATGAAACGAAAATGAAGACATTCCCAGAAGAACTGGAAATAAAGATGATCTACGTAAACTGGGCTAATGGTCCAGATGTCCCGCCAGTTAGTGGACCATCATTCTCCTGCAGCATCAGGGCATCCATGTGGTTTCAGGTGGTTTTTGTAGAAGAGCTGCAGCAGCGTTGACAATCTACCCACTTATTAATTTGGATAAAATTGCACGGTATGAAAAACTTGTCAATCAATTTGCTTCAATTTTCTTTCAGGAAGTCAGCTTAGTTTAGTCGGGACTAGCACAAGTCTACTGATATTTTACCCCATGAGTGAGAGATCATGATTGCCTTTCCTGTTAGTAGTTGACTACATTTAATGCTCATATTCATCTGTATAATCACAGTACACACATTAAACTGACATAATATATTGAGTAAATACTGTTAAACTTTTTAATTATTTATTATATCTGCACTTTATATATTCATATTCATTCATTTGTATATTCAGTGTGGAATCAGCTTTTAGCATTTGATCTGCCTGCTTGTATCCACTGGTACATGGTCCATAAACAAGTTGCCAGTGATACATAAATGCCTCCAGATGACTTGTTTTAGATGTTGACTCATTGCTAAACATCTCTACATGGTTTCCTTTTATCATTCAGCTGCAGGTTGATGTGAGTTACAGCTGCTCTGGCTTTTATCTCTAATCTGCTTGGCCTGTTTGAGTCTTATTAACGGTTTGCAACTCATGATAGATCTTCCGTATTTACTCTAGATGAGTTAAGTCTTTCTGACAGACTTTGATAACAATAAGCCCGCCTCCTGGGAAGAGTCGTGACTGAAAGTAGAGGTTTTTCTGTAAGGTGGAAACAGCCACAACTGACCATTGCCGTGCTGAACACCCTTGAGTTAAAGATGAAAATCTTCACTTTCAGTTCATGTTTATGATGTTCCTGCTACTGATTAATGACCATGTGAAGGCTATACTGGTAAAACAGAGTCAGGATGGCCAAACTGTGACTCTGTGGTGGAATCTGTCGTGACATGATGAGAGCGAAGCTTTGTGATGGAGGTGAACAGGCCGTTTACAGAGCAGTTCTCTCCTTTACTTCCACATGTCTTCTAGATGCTGAGTGTGACAGAGACGGAGACCTTGGCTGCATACATGAAGCCCCCGTCCCGCTATGGAGGTGGAGGAGGAGCAGGGGGGCTGGATGATAGCAGTGGGGGTCCGGCTAAAGGCTTTGTGGTGCGGGACGCCCCCTGGAACGCAGCAGGGAACAAGGTAGGACGTTCTGATTTACAACGTAGATTAATTACAGAGACTTTTACGTTTGTTTCAGGGGAAGCAAAAGATGTTGCACATGATGAGATGCTTTGTTTGGTTTGTTCCAGGCTCCCGACATGAGCAGCGCAGAAGACTTCCCAACGTTTGGGACAGGAGTGGCCCCAAAACAAACATCGGCCTGGGGCCCCAAGAAGTTCTGAAAAACAAGCAAAAGAAATCTGTAAAGTAGACGACGAGAGACAACGAATCTCAACTTGCTGCTCGATTTCCTCCTTTTCTTCCCTCTCGTCTCTTTAGCGTCTGCTTTCGTCTCTCTTTTCCATCGTGTTCTCCCACAACCAGCCACAGCGAATTCCGGGAGAATCATCCCGTCTTTTGTTTCCTTATCCGTCTCTCTTACTGTAGTTTCCCTCACTCCTCCTTCCTCGGAGAGAAAAAAAAACAAAACGGAGAACGTGAAGTGCTCTCTTATGGTTTTGCTGTTCTGCTCTGCCTCTGCAAGTCTCGCTGAAACATTTCAACAACTGTAATCTTTCCTTTTTTTTTTTTTTACTCAGACTGCCAAACTCTCCCCTCAGATTCTGTCGCCTCGCCGCAGTACATGAGAAATGTTTTAGTCGTTTGCTGAATCAGGGAAGTAGAGCCAGACAGCACCGGGGAAGGTATCCTCATGCTTTCAGGAGATGGAGGGCGTCTATCCATTTGAAACTGCTAAATCGTGGATTTTCTAAGGTAAAAAAAAAAAAAAAAAAAGAAGAAAATTAGAAAAAAAAAAAGTCTTTTGTAAAAGTAAGAAAGGTTTGTAAACAAGAAGATTCTTTAAGTGTGGTTTTTACAGGAGGTTTCTCGTTGGCTCACCTTTCCGGTCGAGGCGGGGAGCTGTGTGCTCGAGAGGGTTTTCACCCGCTAGTGTTTTTGTAGATCCCTTTTTATTTATTTATTTCCGAGCAAAAGCAGCTGCTGTAGTAGGACTTTGTTTTTAAACTCATGACTTGAAAGATGTGGAAGTTCTGTGATGAAGGTCGTTTATTTATTTTAAAAAAAGGAGCCATTTAATTTGAACTACTGTGATCATCTGTTTTTATAAGGAAGAAAAAAAAAAAGCACTCACTGTAGCTTGCGACGTTGCGTTTGAGAGCGAATGTTGCGCGTCAGGATTTGGGAACATGTTAACAGTTGTAATGTGTAAGTGTACAAAGAACTTTTTCGCTATTTTTTTAAACTGTGAGACTTTTTTTTTTTTTTTTTTCCTTTTTTGTTCATTTCTGACATATTTGAAAGATGATGTATGTTTGCGTGTGTGTGCGTGTGGAAGTCAAAATGTACATTTGAATGAAGCTGAACCAAACTTTTGCATCGTCTTTGTCCGTTTGTCTCTCTCCCCGAAGCTGTTCTCCGAGCTTAAAGCTCGTCATTCAAACTTGCTGCTTAACGTTCGATCTTCCCTCGAGAAAGAAGCTCGTCGTCCAGAGCTGCATTTTGGTTTTCTGCTGTCCAAGTGCTTTACATGTATATTTTGTAGCAAAAACCTTGGATGCCCCTCGTTCCCCTTTTCTGGTTCTGAGACTTATGCCCTGTTGCTAAACTGTACAATTGACACAGATTAACTAAACCTGCTTTGTATCTGAGGTATTAAGGAAGTAGATGAACATTTAGGAAAATAACACTGAGAATAAGATGAGAAGATCATTCAGAGGAACATCTGATATTGGCTTTTAGATCAAGTTTTTAAGCACAATTGAATGCAGAAAGATTGAAGAACATCTAAATTTAGCTCTTTGTAAATCCCTCTAGTGTTTAACCTACAGATACCGCACCAATCTTCTCATCTAACTAAAAAAACGTCTAATTTAAAGGCAGGACCAGAGTAAACAGCTCTGTTAGAAAACGTCAGAACAGCAACAACAAAAAACAAAACTCAGGGTCCAACTTAAGAGATAAAAACCGGTGCAGAAATGACTTCATAGAGCAGAATACAAGTAACTGAAGCCGACTATGCAACCCTCCAGGATCATACAGCAGAACATTTGTCTGTGGCACACTAACATACTCAGCTACAGTCATGGCGTCATGTTTGTGGGACCGCGAACAAGTCATTTATCTAGTCTTAGTAGTAGCTGAAACCTTGGCTGAGGCTGTATTTTATAAATGTGTGTTTGTTGGTAAATGGCAGACAGAGCTGCTATTTCTGTATGACGCTATGAAATCTCCCACTATTGGCCTTAATGAGTTATTAGTCTACAACATTTTGGATAAGTTGTGATTGAGTGCAACATTGCAATAACATGTCAGTGACCAGACTTTTTTCCTTTTTTCCTACTTTAAATAAAATCTGAAAGAAAGCAACCAAAACCACCGGCAGGTTTGGTCTTTTTTTTTTTCTCCACATGAAACCACACAGTTTCTCTTTCTGTGCATACTGTCAGTCAGTTTATTTTTTATAAATCAGGAAGATATGATTTGTTATGTAACAGCCTGTACAATGCAACAGAAACAAAAACAACAAAAAAGTGTACAAAGCAGCACTGGGCTATAAATAACCCATGTAATATTTTTCACATTTTTGATTGGAAGTTGTTTTTTTTCCTCTCTGCCAAACATTGTAGATCTCCCATCAGTTAGATCACAGCTGCTCTGAGAACGCGACTGAGCTTCTTCAATGGTAAATTTCAAGAATAACAAACAAAAAAAAAATGTTCAGGTTTTAGCAAATTGGCCACAAGACTGATAGTAAATGCTCACTTACAATCAAGAGTGGATGTTTCTTAAACATTGTGACGAGTGTAAATCAAAGAATGGAGTAAAACAGCTGAGCCCTAGTTGAGAACATTCACATGTAAACACCAGCGTAGGTCGTGGGATGCAAACAACTCATTGTTGATGTAATTCCTCCCTGTGGGCCCGTGGAGGTCCAGTCAGCCTGGTAAACAGTGTCAGACATGGTCATGGGGTGTGGTTGGAGTGTAAACGGTGCCAGAAAACTAAACTATGCGTCATACTTCAACACGATCGTGTATGCCTTTTTGTTTAAATTCACAAACCACCTTTCAGCTAAGCTCTTACCAAAATGTCGTGTCCTTTTAATAGAAAAGCACATTTCTTTTGTCACGTCGCTCTAGTTACGGTTTAAATAAATGGCATGATAATTTGGTGTGAAGGTTTCCAATTCTTTCTGCTAAGCTACCTGGCTGCTAGCACATTTGGGGACAAGCTAAAGCATTAGCGACTGACAAGCCCAGGTGGTTCCCATTGTAACAGGGAGTAGACTGACGCAAACAATTTAAGAAGCTATACCTTATATTATTTCAATCTTTCTAAGAAAAATGGTTTCTACACGGTATATTATGTTGTAAAAGGGGTAAGTCCATAAAAAATGAGTCATTGATGGCGCTTATATAGTCTAGGCTATTTTAGCTAGCGATAGCGGCTAATTTTTAGCTTTGGCGTGACGTTTAGTCTGCCAATGGGGTTAACTTCCGGATTCTGATCAGCCAATGAGAGCATTCCCCTACGAATCGTAAGTTAACCCAACTGGCAGAGAGCGCGTCACGCCAAAGCTAAAAACTAGCCGCTTTCGCTAACTAAAATTGCCTGGACTCTTACGTATGACTCATTGATTGCGCATTCATTTTTATGGACAGCATGATATACAGTGTAGAAACCATTTTTCTTAGAAAGATTTAAATAATATCAGGTATAGCTCCTTTAACACTAGTTTATGTCGTTTTCTCTAGCAAATGTAGAAATAGTTTGTTTTAAATGTAAAATAAGGCATAGG
>JBBDHI010000005.1:9355221-9371262 GCA_037177115.1 Craterocephalus stercusmuscarum | reverse complement strand
GTATTCATCCTACGAATCCCAACTTGGTGGTGCGCTGCCGCCGAAATGACACACAGCTTATGTATCTCGTATGGTCAAGGTCTAAAACAAGTTCCCTCCATTTCCTGTGATTGGCTGGATACATTTCACAGCGGCAGCGCGTGTGAAATGGAAAAGAGAGCAAAAAGCTGACGAGTCATGCAACGTGATAACATCTTTAATTAGACTGTCCCTCTGTGGTGAAAACTCACATCGCTCATACTTTCACCAAAAAGGCTACATCCTATAAATAACGCTAGGTAAACACAACACATCAATGACAATGCAAAACCATAGGACTACCTTCATACCATAGCTACCTTCTGTGTCTGCATGAGTTTGGCCCCTGTAGCAGAGTTGGTGGTGTCATGCTGTTGCTGCTTTGCAAATTCATGCTTACACACTAATGCACGACTCCAGCATTTAAAAACGTGTCCAATCTAACCATGGAGAAATTACTTTAGGCTAAAAACGGTGCAGCCCAGATTTACTCTGGCACTGTGCCAACAGTGGCCCAAAACAACGTTCAGTCAGATCTTAGAAGGACCTCAAATTTGATAAATCTGCCACAGCCTGAGATGTATAGTCAGAGAAAAAGAAAAAGGTGGAGACTCAATAACTAGGGCAGGGACGCTCATCGACTGTCGATGGCATCGGCTAAAAAGATTCAAGTGCCACCAGCGATGATACCAACTATATCAATTAAATGCTTTTAGGTCAGCGGGTTTATCGGAGGCTAGATTGGAACTGGGGGGAGGGGGGGGGCAAGCTACTGTTTCGTTTGGGAGAGCAACTTAAACCCTTAAAGCCTGTACGGCTGGATGTTATTTCCCATGCGTCTGTATCCAAGTGAAATGCCTCACAAACAGCAACTCCACTGGTTCTGGTTACTTTTGGCGGCGCGCGGCGGTGTCAGTGGAATTTCCATCTATGTTTCCCCTGTGTCAGCCATGAGCCATGAGCCACTCTGCGGCTTCACTTCAGGAAGCTTTCTTTCAGCTGAAACACCACGGCAGGAAAGTGCCGGCCGAGGTGGAGGAATGTCAGAGTCCTGTTCAGCTTCGGCTCCATCATACTTCCCCACTGTCCTTCTGAGAGGAGACACCCCCCCTCTACCACCACCACCACCAACCCCAGCAACTGTCCCACAAGCACACACCAACTGAACCTTGACGCCAACAGCACCCCCCCCTAACACTGCCCTTTCTCTCTCTCTTTCATCACTCTCTCTCACCCTCATTGTACGCTGCCACGCTTGTCTCCATGGGAACTGCTCTGGGATTGGGTGTTGTTCCTATGACCTCCCTAGCCCATGGAGTTGGACAAACTTTTTTCTTCTCCCTCCCATCCTCTCGCATGCACTCCTGCACGTCTTCAGAGCATGCTGGGCGTGTGTGAATGAAAACATGAAAAACAGAGATAAAATCACGTCGGTATGAAAAGACAAAACAAAGAGAGAGCGGACTGTTGGCGCAGACAGTAGCGTGCGCGTGTGGACGTTTTTGTTACTGGAGAGCGGCCACTCCGACTCAGCCCAGCTTTGTTTTTCTAAGTGTGACACCTGGTTGTCCGTATCTGTTTATTCATGACTGTTTCAGCAGCGGCGGGATCCAAATACGGCAAGAGCCGTTTCCTCCGTGGCAAACTCCGCCCCTCAGTGGTTTGCCGCTGCCGACCAGTCGGCAAAACATAGATTTGTAGACATTTTTGCCAATTGTCAACTGTGGAAGTGGAAGATGAATTTTGGTTGTTAATGCTGAATAATAATGCCGCCATTACAAAAGTAGCTTCGTTAGCTTTAACTTGTTAGTCTGCCCAGGGTTTTAAATGGCAAAAGCCACTGGAACAAATAACATAAACGAATTCAGCAAGCCATTATCTGGAGCAAAGTTTATCCTGTGCTTCCACAGTTGACAATGCGTATAAACGTCTGGAAGTCTATGGCACACGCTTTGTCAAAGACTTGACTTCCAAACCCTGCTGTTAGTTTACAAAGCTCTGAATGGTTTAGGACCAAAATATATTCAGGAACTTCTGGTTGGTTATAAACCTCAGGTCATCAGGGTCACGTCTACTTTCAGTTCCCAGAGTCAGAACTAAGCATGGAGAGGCAGCGATCAGTTTTTATGCTCCTCACATGTGGAAGAAACTCCCAGAAAGCTGTAGGTCTGCTGAAACTTTCAGCAGTTTAAAATCATTCACTGCCTTTTATAAAAACAACTGATAATCAACTTTTATTTGTCGCATTTTTCACATTTTCTTTTTTTCCCCAAAGTTAGTTTTTTAATACTTCCTTAAAGCCTCTTTTGCACCCCGGTGTGTGTTTCTAATGATCTTACTAATGTGCAAAGCATCTTGAATGGTCCTGTACATAAATGTGCGGTACAAATAAACTTACTACAGGGAGGGACATTTTTAACCATTAATCCATCAATATTTATCAGATTTATTTCTATCTATTCTACAAAAAAATTCACAAGATGTTGTTATGTTATGTGAAATTATGGAACTATATAGCATTTTCTTTCCCTGTTTTTAGAAAAACTTGGTAATTACAAAGTATGTGTAGATATTTATTCAGTCCGTGGCAGTGTATTGGAATATTCAGTGATGTCCACTTAAGTGGTTAATTTACAAAAATACCACCCCCGGCCATGAACATACTAACTAGAAAACAGCTTTTAATGAAGTGTCCACTGTGGTGAACACTATGCATGAATAAATAAACTTTTTTTCATGTTTGCAGCAATTTAGACTAATTAAAGCATCCTAAACAGTGATTGGGTTTCCATAGAAAACACGCATGTTGCAAAGTTAATGGTTATCTTCTATAGCTTTGAGACAGCGAAGTCCAATGTCAGGTCAGATGTTGCCCTGCTACCTGACTGAAATGAATAATTCATTAACAGGCCTGTGCAGAACTTGCAAAGCTGTTGATGAGATCCATTTCATTGGAATCCAGTTTGTTGGAGCAGGCAAGCATCAAAAGCAGCAGTGGGACTAGAAATGGACATGCCTGCATTAAGAGGCTCAACTTAAAGTATTTTACATCACATTTCAGAACTCCCAGCGATAGACTGGAGACAGGTCAAGAGAGGAGCCTGCCTCTCACCCGCTAATAGCTGGGATGGGCTCCAGCTTCCCCGCAAGCCTGAATTGGATTAAGTTGTACAGAAAATGAATGAATGAATGAATGAATGAATGAACTACAACCTACAAGACTACAACCTGTCTGAGATTTCTAGTCCACTTTTATTTTTGCCTGTTTTTTTTTTTAGCTTTTCCCCAGCGCAGCATCTATATCGTGGAAACATAGCTGTGTTTGGAGCTAGTTTTAGAGAGGAGCCCAGGATTCCCTGCAACATGATGGATTTCCAGACGGGGAGCCTGAGCCAGCACTGTGACAGAGTGATGCTGCTCCATTGGTGTCAGGCGCTGACAGAAGGAATGGCCACAGGTCTACAACAGATTTAGCTCTGTGACACTGTGAACTGTGATTGAAGTGCTCACTTCAAATGCTTGTCAAGGTTGAAATCTACTTCAATGAGCTGTTTTGAAAAGTCGTATTCAAATATTTTATGAGGTATTGAATCATTCAAAATAGTTTCTTGGCATGGAACTTGAAATAATAGATTTTTTTGGCCTCAGCTTAATTGTAGAACGATTCAGAAAACTTCTTAGCAAACGTTTGCTTATTCTAACCAGGACACCACAACTTTTCTGCTCATTTGTATTAATGCCCTCATCAACTTGATCAGTCAAACATTTGCTTTTACTATTTCTTCCTTCAGATCTTGACTAATTCGTGGGGGAAATATGTGGTTTAGGGCCAACACAACACATCTGAGGGGCATGCGGCCACAAACCTTTAAATCTTACTGCTGTTAGGCCACATTAACTGTTGTTATTATATTATTACAAAATTATTTCAGCAAATAACAGAGTTGTATAAAGTTTTGTTTATTACATGCAATGCCTCAGCTTTTTTTTCTTTTCATGTCACCACACTTAAAATAAACATGCTGAGTGTTCTTTGTGGTATTTCAGTTTCATTTATGGTTAAGCTGCAGCTTCTCTCTCTGACACACACACACACACAAATGCACACACAGCAGATAGCATCAGTGGTAAAGTGAAGAATAACATTGTCATAGCGTTGACATGAACATATGTTAGTGAAAACACAATCTCACCTTCTATGATGGAAAACTTCAGCATCATTTTCAACTCTGTCCTCACATTTCTACATGACATCTTGAGCTAAGAAAAGCTTTTCTTTATTTACAGTTCTATATTTGCATGGTAACTAAATGCTTGTTGGTATAACCTTTCCTTAATTTTGCCACATATTGTGGTAAAAATCCAACCTTGCATATCTTATGCTTTGTTACTAGATGTTTGAGAAAGTTGCACCTAAACACAAGCACTTTCTCCAACTTTATTCTCCTTTTGATGGGTTGTATCACTAAAACCTGCAGTAGCTAAAATTAAACTATTAGAGAAGTCACAGTATGAAAATATGCCTCTGATCTTAAGACTACACAAAATGATATGTCTTTATAGCCATTTTAGCCATTAATACTGCTAAATTGATTGCAAATTAAAGGATCGAAGAAGCACATATCTTTAATATCTTTGCTTACAATGAAAATCTAATTCAGACATCAAATCTGCCCTGTGCTGACCTACAAAACATGCTTTGTAGTTCCAGTAAAACAGTCGTGTGCATTCAAAAACATTGCATAAATCTACAGAATATAACATTTTGAATGACTACATGTGTGAATATACCCTGAGGCATGTTCAAGTGTTGGTAAACATCCTCAGTCATTTCAAGGAAGGGATGACTAACCTGCTCTCCAGCTGACTTGGACTGAGTTCAAAGTGGGAAGTCAAACAATGTTCGAGGAGTTCAAACGTCGAGGCCCCTTAAAGAGGAAGCGGCGGCTTTATGAGGCCGACGCAGCGAGTCCTGTGACCTGAACAGAGAAACACGAGGGCAGAAACTCAGAGTGCAAACCGCAGCACAGACATTCTGCAGGTACACAAACAGAAGAGTGGCACACTTGTTTACATTTGTTTCACACATGAACACAGATGGAAGAGTGTCTAATCCCTCAGCATTGTCTCACAGACACAGGGGCGGCGCTTTGTGCAACTTGGTAAAACCTCAGCAGACAGGGGAGGGGAAGGATGAGCGTGTCGGAGCATGTCCTCAGCTCACACTTCTCTGCTGTTTACAAAAATATATTTCAGGGCAACGGCTCAGTAATGTGGAACAAAACATCTGTACTGGATGGCAGAGATTTTTGAGTTTGATAAAAATGAAGCAATATTTACAAGGCATTTACAGTTAAAGCTAAATACGTTTTGATATGTTAAAGTGCATGGGTAGAAAACACTATCTCAGTCACTTAAGATAATGCATTTCCACAACCTCTTGTATTCATTCATTTTAAACAGGAATTTGGGGAGATTATGAAAAGACTTAAATGATATGAAGGGGAATTCTGTTGTTTTGATCTGCAGTAGAAAGGAAACATCAAAAAAATAATAATAGTTAGGGAAGGCCCCAACTTAATTCTTCTCAGAAGAGGTTAATCCTAAACTTCCCCTATTCTGCAAGACAGCAATGAGGGCCTGAAACATTGGTCACATATCACACAGAGGCTTTCATCAGCATGTCTGGATCCGACTGTATTTTAAGGCTCTGGACACGTCCCACAGCTGTAATGAAACCACATGGATGATTCATCCGGTCTTCTGACAAGCCTGGTTTGACAGCTCCACAGCTGCGCTCGACTTGCCTGATATAACTCAATAGGCAAATCCATCCAAGTATCAAATGACACAAAAGGGGCTGCGACCACTGAACTCTGACAACCCGACATGCAGATCGCAGACGCAGCGAGCTGCAGCAAGCATGTTTGTGTGACTCTGCTGAGTCACACAAACTCTACCTGGTTACACATGAGACACAATGTTTTTTCTTAGATAAAGGAGTAGGTAACATGAAGAGTTAACGGTGGCGTTGCATTTACGATCGGTCTGGAGCTGCCTCCAAAATCTGGTTGTATAACTGGAAAGACGACAGTAGAGAAGAAGGGGAAGAGAAGGATCGGAGAGCGGACGTTGCCAAAGGAGACTAGAGAGGATAGGTGGAAAATCATCTGGGAGGGGTGCCTGATATGGTGTGGAGGAGGGTAGGAGGTGGTGGATGGCTGGTTTTTCCACTGCCTAAGAGAGAGAGAGAGCAAGAGGGAGAGGGAGAACAGCTAAATCAAATTAATTAGCTCCTTCATCTCCAGGCAGCTACTCAGGCATGCTGTACTGGCAAAGGGAGACAGTTGGACGGAGGGGGGGACTGCGAGCCTGAGAGAATAGGAGAAAGCGAGATAGGACATGGTGGAGGGCTGAAAAGCCTGCTGTGTGTGTGCACCATTCAGGAGGATGGGCAGCAGAGGGGAGGGGTGCATAATACGCTGATAAGCATGAGGGTTGTTTTGCTGGAGCCACAGCTCAGCCGTGAGGAGGAGGAGGAGGTGGAGGAAGTGGCTGCGTGTTGGCTGAGGGCTGCTGCGCTCCGGGGCGATGGTACTTCCTGTTTCTAGACAGCCTGTATTTTAAGGGCACTGTAAACAACCCTGCTTTTCTGCATGCCTCCTTAAATAGCACGCGGGCACTTCAAGAAGAGCCGCTGAAATCCGCCCGGAAAGACGAGCAAGAAAGGAAAAGAGAGACACACAGGGCCTCTGAGTTATGACAAGACTGAAATCAGGAATAAAACCGCTGACTGTGGCACTGACGTCAGATGAAATATGCTAAAGGAAGGTAGGAGAAACGGAAAATGAGGCAGTAGAGCAGAAAAACGAAACACACAAAAAAAAACAACAAGAGGTACACCCAGCAAAAAGCCACGGGAGACAACATGTAGGGTAGGGTAGCGAGAAAGGGAAGATGAGAATGACGGATCGAGGCATCCAGGCTGCGGAAGAAACAACTGCTTGGGGAATAAAAAGCAATCAAACTAGTACAAGGTTTAAATACACAAAAAAAAAAAAAAAAAAAAAAAAAAGGACTGCCCAGTTGCTTTGCACTGACAAGCTTAAAAAGGAAGTTTTCCTCTTAACAAGTGAGAATGACAGGGGAAGAAAAAAAAAGGCGTATGGCAACGGGAAGCAAAAGAGACGGTGCCAGAGGTCAAAGCCTTGGAAGAGGAGAGCACTGGACAGCTCAGCGCGGCAGTGTTGCCCAGACGAGAATTGGCTGCGCCGTGAGAGCCCAAGATTAGCACTAAGCCGATTGCAGGGCGAGGTGGGATCTGGACCAATTAATTTAGCACCGAGATTGTTCCAGGAAGAGGCTGAAAGAACTATAACAAAGCATAGATCTCCCGGAATATTCTGGTGGATCCTGTGTGTCAAATACTGGCTGACTTAACATTCTTGCTCGTTTTTATTTTCTGAGTCGCCTGAAAAGAGTCCAGTATAAAAGGCAGAAGCTGAGAACATGGAAGGCTTTAAAGAGTGTTTAGACGATGGAGGGTTGAATGAAAGAAAGATGAAGACGCTTGGCAGGGGTTGACATCAGCCAAAACAAACACTCAAAGAACAGGACATTCTCTAGCCGACATAAATGGGCCGGCCTGTTCCAGAGGCCTCTCACAAGTTTTTAACCCTGCGTCACAAGTTTATTACAAAACAGCTTTTTGGTGCATAACTAGGGGAAAAAAAAATACGGCCTAAAAAGTTTTTTCCATCCTCTTCGGTGCAGTGTATTAGTAGAACAGCCCTTCTACATTTATACAGCAAATATAATTTTGTCTTATTTGATTTTAACTTTCTCATTATGAAGCAGATTAAAAAACATCAATAGTCTCTTCCTACCAAGCTCTGTCTCTCCCTCCTTCCTGACTCGCTGACTTTATTGTGCTGCAGAGCAGCCCCTCCTCCTGCGACTCCTCGCCAACCCCTGAAAACACACACTCACCGTCAGGCTGACATCACCAGACAAGAGCTCCCCCTAGATACGCACATCTTCATCCCTGAAAGAATTTCCCCTTTATGACATTTTTTTCATCAAGCCCACCACTACTGTGCCTTCCCTAAGAGGACACTTATTATTTGCAAAAATCACCCACTTATTTGCTGTTTTCAGCAACCGTGAAAGTTAAAGATAATTCACCAACTGAAGTGAAATATTAGTCAGAAAAGCTGAATTTAAGGTAATGAAATTCCACATTTATTAAGAGCTTATTAATTTTTGCAAATATCAAGTAAACTACTTTAAGTTGACATTTATTTTTTCATGAATATTTTGAGTTAAAAAGAAAATACCACCTCTAATTTATTTTATTAGGTAGCTATATTTCAATTGCTACTTATAAACCCACATAAAAGATAATTCAATGCTACCAAATCCCTCTACAAATTTAAGGAAAATGTCACTCATATTGCACTGACATTTTGTATGGGTGCTGAACAGGCAGCAGGGGATCAAAACAATCATATTTCAAATCTGTTGACACCTGCCTAAATGTACCTCTCTGGTTACATACCTGACACCATCAGGCCTTTGTACACCAACCTCCTTGGAACAGTAGAGGGAGCACATTTGACAGCCCTCTGGGACCTTAATCCTGTTAAAATATGGTTGTGCAATATCTTTGCAATGGCGGTCATTCTCACTATGAACCAGATGAGGGAGCCATCTGTTCAATAAGGAATCCTTTGTATACTCATGGTATAGCATGGCACATGGTGGACAAAGTGATTTACTGTCAGTCTTCTCTGCATTCCCAGCCTTGCACCTTTTTCCTAATTCAGCAAATCACTCAACAGATCATTCTTTGGCTACATATGGATACTGTCGATCTGACCTCTGAGGTTCAATGCTGCTTTCCTTCATGGATCTGCCAAAGAAAATAATGCAGGAAAGGAAATTGACATGATCACACCAATTAAGAAAACTACTACCCACCTTATTGAGAAACTTTAAACATGCATGTGGATTTTATAAATCCACAAATTCATTAGAAGCCATTTCAAAATAAGAAAACAAATAGCCCATAATATTACTTGAATTTCTTTATTCCAACAAAGGGCTGCAGCATGTGAAATACAATGTGACAACAATATTGTTCAGGGCACACATGAATACAATGAACAACATGATGGCATTATGTAATCATGGCAGTAGGGAAATTCAAATACTGTTTAACTTTTACTTCCACCTCTTTTGTAAGACCAAAAACAAAATGATACGAATCAGCATCGATATGTTTTAGTCCCTTTAACCAAACTGCACACGACGGATTTTCTACAGCATAGAGAGAATTATGGCTGTCATAATTATGGCACATAAAATCGGCATCAGCATATGTTTTAAGTAATTTAATCTCTTCCCTTCTGATATTGTTGTATAACAAGCTAAAGCCATTTCCTTCTCTTGTAAGACAGTGCTAATACTTACGTTTCTTTACATGCTAAGTTTCATAAATAGCTCCATGACAGACTAACGCGCGTTCCCTATAAATACTGAGTAAATTCAGGTCTTTATAGCCCAATATGGTGTAAAATAACTATATCTTTTAAAAAACAGAGCAATATACACGTAGTTAGCTGACAAAATGGCTTCAAGTTTCTACATCGACGGAGTCGAGGCAAACGAGATCCCGGCTAGCGGCATTTCAGGCTATTTCGACGTTTAATAACTTAGGTTCGCGTACATAAATTAAATAACTAATCTACACGAACATAAATTCACCACAAATGTATCCTTTTTCTATTATAAATGGCTATGTTACTCGTGAAGTAGATCAAAAAGAATATTCCAGACTCCATCTTTTCGCGTTCAGACGAAATAATTCACCGAACACCGCCATGTTGAGCGCTAATAGAGACGTATGCTAGCTAGTTTAACCGTAATAACCGCCCTAAAATTAACGTTACAAACCAGCCTAAGGCCAGCCAGCGTAGCAAATTATACAAATCAACAATATATTAAACATAAACTGGCTATACGAAGAAATGCGTTAATTATCTAATAATAAACTATTGCATAGCGAATGATACAATGCTAAAACACGGCCTCTTCACATTTTACACAAGACACAATGTAAGACAAACAAGTTGTAAATAATAAACGTTAAAAACGTTATACAATACCAATAAACGGCATTTGCCGTGGACCATAAATATCAGGGATGGATAAATGACGACCTAACAAGCATAGTATATCGCTAAAGGTAAGCTAATTTGAGCTAGCCAGATCGCTAGCGCAAAGAAGCCAAATGTTTAATCATAATATAATAGGTACAAATATATAACCAACTGAAGTATAACCGAGTAGTAAACGGGACCATTTTGAGCATTTTCAATAATGTTGTGAAGACGCAAACGGAAAAAAATGTTACTAGACCGCCAAAACAATTGCATTCAGGGCGATTAAGAAACGTGGCCTGAGATATTTAAATGACTTTTTAAAAGTTATGTTACAATCTTAAGAACAAATTAACAACACAATCTGTAAAACATCTAATAAATAACACGAATTTGTCGAAATTTTCGAACCCCGTCGATAAAGAAGCTCTAAATAAACAGTCAAGGCTTCCCCCAGAATTTCCTATGGTGCATGCGGAAAATCCACTCCACCCGCCGGCCATCCCTCGCACTTGAGTCCGGTGCTTGCAGTTAAGTCCCAGAGATCCAAACATTCCTTCAAAGCAAAAACAAAAGGAAGACATATTTCTAGAAAAGCGACAAAAAATACTCCATTGGTCGATTTTTAGAAATAAAATTTGATATATTTCGACCATTTCCGCCAGTTTAATAATAGCCTATAACAGGCCTCATCTCTGAGCCTCTTTTCATAGAACTCAGGCTGATCCAGAGCGAGACGAACGAGGGAACAGAGATTTTTTTTATTTTTGCTCTGAGGGAAGAATGTTACATCGGCCAAATTCGGCAAATGTCGGAAAGGGGTGGGTTTTGTTGAAAATATTCTAATAAGGATACTTTTTCCCTTGCCATTGGACGTTTCTCTTCCATGTGTAAATAGTAATGAAGGAAAAGACCAATCCAGACGGTGTATATTGAATATTCATATTTTGCATGCAAAATATACTAAGCACCACCTACTCTTTTTTAATGAACCCAATAGGAATACGCTTAGATTAAATAAACGCCCGCCTTTGATTTTGATTCGTTGACGAAACAAACGTGCTCTCTAATTGGCTGTGCGTCTGATACAATTAATTATTCATATATCCATGTTGAATGGCCAATAAGCGTTTTACTACAGAGTTGCATGTCCCACCTTCCGAACGGTCGGTCCCTGTTTTGAAGAGCGGGCAACCCCGTAGCATGCACTCAGTCTATATAACAGAGCGTTGGGCTCTTCGACGCTCAGAAGCGCTCAGAGCGCTCCAGAGTGTAGATAGGAAAAGGGGAGGGGGACAGTCGGTGGTCAGTTTATGCTGGACATAAACATAAATAATTCAATCCCAAAGGCAACCGACAACAGAGGTCCCTGGAATATCGCCTTCGGAGACTTTCCGGTCACCTTTGGCGGCCTGACCAGAGCCGTGGTGACAATTTAAAGGCTGTTCCTGCTCACAAAGCGGCGTGCCGAGGAAGGACGCGTCTCTTTGAATAGACAGGATGCACGGACCGCCCTCCGGTGACAGCGCATGCCCATTGCGCACGATCAAGAGAGTTCAATTCGGCATCATCAGTCCAGATGAGCTTGTAGGTTTTCTGTTTGGGGGGGTTGGGGTTTTAATGAATTGATTCGCAGACTGAGCACACATACATGTTACGGTTTATCCTTTGTTTCCAGTCGATTAATTTGACATTTGTGGCTAAGACATGGTTCTGTTGGCAACTGAGAAACCTTGCTGTTAGCCTAGCCGAGCTAGCTGTCAGGCTATGCTTGAGCTAACTAGCTTGTTGCAGGAAGTTTGAAAAACTTAAAGCACAACATTATATAAAACGATCCATGCAATAACATGAATAAAACCCCTTGTTTATTAATGTAATATGACATTTAGGCCCATCAGAAAGTGAAGATTTTGTATTCTTAGTTGATATTTGATGTAAATACCACTTGTATTTAATGTACTCAAGTTGCACTTTTTTTGCACCATAAATAAATAAAAGGTAACTTAAGTAAATTCAGATATGCATGTTTTCTTTAACAACTGATTCATATTAAATGGTGTATATTAATAACTAAATTAAGTTAGCAAAGTCTCATGTTAGCCACGTTTACCAACTCTGCACACACTTAGTTGTCCACATTTAGAGTTGATTGTAGGAAACCGTTATGACTGACTGGTTTGTCAAATTTTTGAAATTAAGTAGTTTTTGATGATTAGTACAGGAAAAATTAACATTTTAATCTTCGTTGATATTCCTTTTGTAGTTGTGAATGACATAGTTTTCCAGCATCAGCTGCTCACAATGTCTTTTTCTTCAGAAACGGATGTCGGTTACTGAAGGGGGAATCAAGTACCCTGAAACAACAGAAGGAGGACGTCCTAAACTTGGTGGCCTTATGGACCCAAGACAAGGGGTTATAGAACGCAGTGGGAGGTGTCAGACATGTGCAGGTACAGTTTCATATTAGCATTTTATGCCAAGCTAGATGAATTCCTGAACTTTGGTTCCCATAAGAGATGAAGTAATTTATTTGCTTATTTGTTTGTTTCTTCAGGCAACATGACAGAATGCCCAGGGCACTTTGGGCATATAGAACTGGCAAAGCCAGTATTCCATGTTGGCTTTGTAACAAAAATAATGAAGGTTCTTCGCTGTGTCTGCTTCTTCTGCTCCAAGCTTCTAGTGGATTCAGTGAGTATTTCCACCGTATAATACTTGGTACTGGTCTGAGCTGATACGAAGTGTCAATACATTTCACTATTTTGTTGCCTTACTTAATTGCTCTCAATTTTTCTGCTTTCAGAACAACCCCAAGATTAAGGACATCCTGGCAAAATCTAAAGGGCAGCCAAGGAAGCGTTTGACCCATGTGTATGAGCTGTGCAAAGGCAAAAATATCTGTGAAGGAGGAGAGGAGATGGACAACAAATTTGGAATGGAGCAACAGGAGACGGAGGAGGATATAACCAAGGAAAAGGTATGGTCAACACAAGTTTCTGCTGCCACTGTTGTTTACACGTAGACTTGTTTTCTCACAGCCATTACGCAACTCTAATGCAGGGCCACGGTGGTTGTGGGCGCTACCAGCCACGTATCCGACGCTCCGGTTTGGAGCTGTATGCTGAGTGGAAGCACGTCAACGAGGATTCGCAGGAAAAGAAAATCTTGCTGAGTCCGGAGCGCGTGCATGAGATTTTCAAGCGCATCTCAGATGAAGAAGACATCATCTTGGGTATGGACCCCAAGTTTGCCCGACCAGAATGGATGATTGTAACCGTGTTGCCTGTGCCTCCGCTGGCTGTAAGACCCGCTGTAGTCATGCAGGGCTCCGCTCGTAACCAGGTAAAGTAGTGACTCCACTGTTTCTGTGTTTCATGTGTAAAAATGACAGATCATGAACTGGCTTCTGTTTTGAAAAGGACGACCTGACCCATAAGTTGGCCGACATCGTCAAGATCAACAACCAGCTGAGAAGAAACGAGCAGAGTGGTGCAGCCGCGCACGTTATCGCCGAGGATGTGAAGCTGCTTCAGTTTCATGTGGCCACTATGGTTGACAACGAGTTGCCAGGCCTGCCAAGGGTGTGTGCATGCTTAATGTCAAAGTTGGACTCGTATTAGTTGTGGAAATCTAATCTGGCTGCTATTGTTTGTATGTATTTTTTTCACGTCTTATTTTCGGTCATTTTCTTTCCCAGGCAATGCAAAAGTCTGGCCGCCCTCTGAAATCCATAAAGCAGCGTTTAAAGGGAAAGGAAGGGCGAGTGAGGGGTAACCTCATGGGCAAACGTGTGGACTTCTCCGCCCGAACTGTCATCACCCCGGACCCCAACCTCCAAATCGACCAAGTGGGCGTGCCACGATCCATCGCAGCCAACATGACCTTCCCAGAAATCGTCACACCCTTTAATATCGACAGGTGACCAAGAATTTCTGACATCAAAACCTTTTTTTGAAGTTGATAAAGCGTTATGTCAGCGAATTAAATCTGTCGACACTTATTAGATTGCAAGAGCTGGTACGAAGAGGCAACAGCCAGTATCCTGGAGCCAAGTACATCATTCGTGACAACGGAGACAGGATCGACCTGCGATTCCACCCGAAACCAAGCGACCTTCATCTGCAAATTGGCTACAAGGTAAGAAAAAGAAAGTGTTTACGTCAAAACATGCCACCAGGGTTGTGTTTAGGCTGTAACACGTCTGAATTTCTGACTTGTTCAATTGTTCCAGGTGGAAAGACACATGTGCGACGGAGACATCATCATCTTCAACCGACAGCCGACACTACATAAAATGTCTATGATGGGACACAGGGTACGGATTCTGCCATGGTCCACCTTTCGACTCAATCTCAGGTACTAAATGAACTCCAGGGCTTGTCGGCTTTTAAAACGTTGCATTTATGTCATTTTTCGTGTCTTCAAAAAATATTTTAATAGAAATTTCCAGCATATACACCGTTCACAATAAATTAGGGATATTGCTGTCGTTATTTACAGACTGCTTTTCCTATTTGGTCAGAATTTTAATGAAATAATTACAAGTTCCTGTTGATATTATTAATAATGAATGAGAAGAATCACCATTTTCATTAGTTTGATATTTATTTCACACCCAATGTATGACGTCCACTGAGACTCAGAATATCCTAGGGCTGGGCGATATGAACCAATTTTCATATCTCAATCATTTTTACCTTAATCACCACATACGATATATATCTCAATATACATTTTTTGGGTTCAAATTTACTGCCTTGAGTGCTAAATGCACTTTTATTAAGGATCAGAGGCACATGTGCTTTTAAATATTTGACTGAAATTAAAGTAGAATTGTATTAAAATAATAAAAAAAGAACATTTAATGACCATAACAAACATACAGGTGTGCAAAATGCTAAAAAGAAATATTTTAAACTCAAAACAAACCAACTCCATTTAAACAATGTTCCCTCATTCTATATCTTGTGTCACAAAGTCTAGATATATATTTAAAAATCTGCACATATTGCCCAGCCCTGTAATATCCCTAACTTATTGTGAACGGTGTATTTGGTCTTAAATATAATCGTCTGTCACTGAGTTTAACAACTTAAAATGTGGTGTGCGTCTCACACGTCCCATCTGCTTGGATCTCTTCAGCGTCACCACCCCGTACAACGCTGACTTTGACGGGGATGAAATGAACCTCCACCTGCCTCAGTCGCTGGAGACGAGGGCAGAGATTCAGGAGCTGGCCATGGTACCGCGCATGATCGTCACTCCCCAGTCCAATCGGCCCGTCATGGGTATCGTGCAGGACACCCTCACGGCCGTGCGCAAATTCACAAAAAGAGACGTTTTCTTAGAGAGGGTAAGGGGATTATTGCAGAACGGCCCGTAGATGTCGACGCTTGCTGCTTGGAAGGCTTTTTGATCAACACACTCACCGTTTTCTCCCCGCCACAGGGCGAGGTGATGAACCTGCTAATGTTCCTCTCCACATGGGACGGGAAAATGCCCCAGCCCGCCATCCTCAAGCCTCGCCCTTTGTGGACAGGCAAGCAGGTTTTCAGCCTCATCATTCCAGGACACATCAATGTGATCCGAACACACAGCACCCACCCCGACGACGAGGACAGCGGGCCTTACAAACACATCTCACCCGGTGACACCAAGGTACAGAGACTTTATGTATATAGACTAATAAGTGCATATTTATAGCAGATCATGTGTAAGCTGACATTCAACTCCCTTTATAGGTTATAGTGGAAAACGGCGAGTTGATCATGGGCATCCTGTGTAAGAAGTCTCTGGGAACCTCAGCCGGCTCCCTTGTCCACATCTCCTACCTGGAGATGGGCCATGACATCACCAGACTTTT
>JBBDHI010000005.1:9304148-9317249 GCA_037177115.1 Craterocephalus stercusmuscarum | reverse complement strand
GATTACGGGTAAGTTCTTTCACTAAAGAGCATTGCATATTTTGTTTATTTGCTTTTTATCCCTTAATTTAAATTTAAAGTACCAGAAACATCCTAATAAAAGAAACTTAACATCAACTAAACATGACTTTTCAGAGAAAATATCCATAAAGCATATTTTTAGATATAATGAATGCTTGAGAACCTTGTGCTGTAATTTAGATTTGCATTAAAAAACTATTCTGTTGCTTTCATGTCAAATAAGATGAAGTACTTTGCACGAGATGATCTTTTGTTTTCAAACTGCTCTCAGGACTTACGGCATGTAGTGCTGGACGTCCATCCCGTCCCACCACAGCCACTGTCCCTCCTGCTGGCTGTCGGTCAGCCCCACCCACAGGAAAGGAAACTGGAGGGACATTGCCATTTTTCCCTGAAGAAAATCCTGCAGTAGATGCAAGATTTTAAAAATATAATTTTTTATTATGTGGCAAAATGAAGTTTTCTTGGGTTATTGTGAAAATGAATAGCCATACTTTTGCTAAATTTTTGTTTCGAGACTCTGACCCAAGATTGAATTGATTTAATTTTAAATATTTTGTTGAAATTCATTTGATAAATGTTAGAATAAAAAGAAACTAAGCTTTAGCAAAGCATTAACCAATAAAACTACAGGTTTAAGTTTGTTAAAATCTTGGAAGTTGTGTTTTTTTAACAGTTAATATGGTTAATTTAGCTCTATAACCTCTGAATTACTCTTAATATAAAACATTGGTGGCGTTCAGCTCTGGTGCCTGAAATAAGTTCCTGTACACAGTTACCATCTCTGCAGAGTCTTTGATGACAGCCAGGCTGCTGTTGTTTTGCTGGCAGAACTCAGCGCTCTCTTTCCATTTGCGATTCTCTTCGAGTCCAAATGAGAAGAAGTAGCAGTGGCCCCTCCACCAGAGCCAGTGGTCAGGACACAAACTGCACCTGGAGTCTCCACACGAGAGAGGACAAAGACACTGATTTACACAGAAAAAGTTCCCGCAGATATCTGTCTCACAGATCTCAGTGCATCAAATAAATGCTTCATTTGATGCTGCGTACATATCTCCCATCTGCTTGCTGAAACCATGAAATGTAATGTATATTCTACCTCGGCCCACAGTTTCCAGCAAGGTGCTCAGGTTGTGGCGCTCTTTCTGACACTGCTGCAGTTGCTCCAGCATCTCCCAGGATGGCTTCAAGGTCTGACCCACTTCTGCTGCTTCTCTCCATGTTGCTGACAAGTTAGTGTTTTAAACACAAGCTGAGCTACTAAGAAATACAACTTAGCATGTTTTCAACACTGTTATTGTGTCTCAGCCTCTTTTCTTTTACAAAAGCTCATTCATACTTGACAAACATTTTTATTCAAGCCTCAAATCAAGCTGTTTTCTGGAGCAAATTTCTGGATTTGATCATGAATGATGAACTTTTTACCCACTCCTAAAACGTTTTGGTGTGATCTTATTTGGCCTTATTTCTGTGCATTGTGCCTTCATGTTCACAAAAATTCTCAAATCAATATAAAATGAAATTGCTGCACGCATCAACTGTTCTTACTTTATAACAAGCTAATTAAATATAAAGAAAACTAAAGAAATGCCTGAAGCATGAATCAACCAATAAATATTCTGGTCCAATGACGGCTCGCACTTAAATATCTCTCTTTACCATAGTGGCCACATTTTGACGTCATCAGACCACGACACCTGACACATAATGTGGTAAATACACAGTTGTTTGCTTTTGTTTCAATGAATAGTTTGAAATGAAGGATTGTACTTAATGTCCTACATTCATGATTATAAATATCTGTGTCCCTTGTTCTGTAAATTCCCCCCCCTCAACATTGCATTTCCCTACTTCTTGAGAGTATGTTTACACTCCACCCCTAAACACCCTGTAGGCTATATACTCATTTACACATCTATAAAAGACACATGATGAGTAGAATATATCAAATATGCCTATAAATAGATGTTTCTAACAATATAGTGTTACTCACCAAATAAAACATAGGACAAAATGAGACCTGCGACCATCGTTATTGCTGCTATAACAGCAGCCACGCCAGCTTTCAATAGGCAGGCTTGGCGGGGACTTTCATCTGAAACAGCTGAAGGATTTGTTAGAGGTGACTCAGATAAATAAAGCTCAATAAATTGATAAGCATTATTATGTCATTTGACATAATTCATTTTCCAAACAGTAGTAAATTTTGACACAATCGGATTTGTGTGCTCTGTTTCTAAAATCAACATAATCTGATTAAGTGCAGAGGTTACATATTTTACATAACCAGTTTTATATAAAAGTTTTACATTAGATTTTTTACTCAGACTTCATTTACAAAGCAGTAAATGTGATCATATACTGTACTGTAGGCTATTTATAAAGCAGCGTTTGCATAATTCTTGCAAGCTTGAAAATCCGTATTTGCTCAGTGCTCAACTCTGAACACTGAACAAAAGGCACTTCTCACTCCCATTTGCACATGTAAATATGTATGTTTAAAAGCAAGTATGCTGCTATTTGTTTTATTTTATTTAAACTGTTAAGATATACCTTACTTTTTACTCTATTATTCTCCATTCTTCAGTATGCAGGTACAGAAAACACATTTCACTGTACATTTGTACTATGAACAACTGTGCATGTGACAAATAAACCTCTCTGAATCTTGCAATGAGCTCCTTTACTCTTCCAGGCAGCCTGAACCATCAAACAGGGATTCTTGTTTCAAAGCTTTGCATGTTGGTCAGCCACGATGATCCCACACTCTGGGAAGGATTCATTACTATACAACACAAGTCACAATAGTCCTAAAGTTGTATTTCATCTGAAATTGGATTTCGTTTTTTTGAGTAAACAGAACCTGTCTCCTTACCTCTTCTATGAAAACAGTGAACCTGAGTGCTTTAAGATAAATATCCTTGGGGGAAAATTCCAAGGTGGTGTAGTTGGACAACTGTAATATTTAGTTAATTGTAACAACTCTCTTGCCACATTAAGCAATAGGAAACAATTTCTTGAGACCACTAGGAAATCAACCAGATTGCCAAATTAACCAAAAACGAGTGGAAAGAAGTTATAAGTTTTGCACAGTTCAGTGTATAATAATCGGAGTTAATCACTAAAGATGTCAACATAATCACTTTAATATGAGAAGTAATTGTTTCATATTATTTCCAAACTATCCTTAAATCTGTCTTTTGAAAGCAGTTCATGAAGGTTACTCTGATGCTTCTTAATCTCACCTGCGGGTTTTTCCTTCTTGGCACCTTCCAGGTTTAGTGATGGGTTCATGCTGGGGCTCGCCATGCCGTTTGTACCTTTACTTCAACACGTGTGCATGTGATCAGGCTCATGTTTACTATATCCTCTTCATTTCATGCATTAAGCGGAACAAGCTGCCACACCCTTTCCTCATCTCACAGCAGTTTAACTGAAAATGTCTCTTCTCATATATGACATTTTAAAGAGGAAGCTGGCAGCGTGTTGAGAGCTTTGTAATAATAGCATCATGTAGGTGTTATATGTACGGCACTGAACAGAGCCACCCACGAATATTTCTCTAAAATAATCAAGTATAAACAAAATCCAGCAAAAAAAACATACAATTCATATTTTTATTTTATTAGAATTTTTAAAAAGTTAAGAGAAAACTAAATTAACGTTCTGTTAATGTACTCCGTTTGGCTCAGTTTCACGTTCACCTTTCGATGATGCTGTTACACAAAACAACCTTTAAATGTTCACAAGTATGTTCTTAATGCAAAACTTCATGAATCATTAAACAGAAATATATTTGGAAAAATCAGAGGAAAAGCCAACAAAACCTTACAATCATAGAATTAGCAGACATTAAAAATAAAGCTTTCGTCACATGGTTGATTATTCATATTCTGACTATAAAAGAAGCAGAGGTCAGTCCACACGTTCATAATGAGATAACACACGTGTGATTCATGTAGACAATGGGTCATTCTCCACATGCAGGTACAGATCTTTCATATAAAAGTGTTCCCAAAAAACAAAGGAGATACAACCTCACTGTCAAAGATGCTTCAGTAACGCAATTTGAAAACTTTAGAAACCTTTTGCATATTATGTGCTTTTTCTTTTCTCCTCTGGTAATTCCCAGACAACGTTCTCTCCCAGTGTCTTCTTGAAATATTGTTTTAACTGCAACAAAAGATAAGTTATTAAATCACGCCTCCCCACCCCAAAAACTAAATATTTATGAAACTGGACCAATCAGTCCACGTGTTGGCTGACCAACCTTTTCATGTACTTCTTCCGTTGTTGAAGAGTTGTCACAGCGGAAAGGATCTGCCGAAACGCACATCATAGACAGGCTGATTTCCACTTTCTTTGGAACTGCAACACAAACAGAAGCTGTGGGATGCATAAACAGGAAGCTAGAACAGAGAGGCACTCATTCGTAAAATTTGCATGTGTACGGGAATATGTAGAGTCCATTTCCTTTGATAACAGCTTTTCACACTGAACATTTCCAAAAGTCTTCACTAAGTTCCCACACAGCAAGCGCCTGCTTTGCCTGAAGAGGCCAGTTCATTGTTGCAGCATTCGTTAATCTGCTTCGTGACTAATTATCCTTTACATAATTCAAAGAAATGATTTGGGTCGATTTTCAGATCAATTTCAAATAATGGACGACTGAGACGCTGACTGAGTGTGATAAGGAAACTTCCAGATTTCCATTGGTTTTGCTCCAGTATAAAACATATGCTGCAAGGAAAGAATAGTCTGACACCTGTACCGAACTGTGTAGAGCAAGACAGCCCATCTGATGAGCCTGCAAACAGCTGGGACAGGCTCCAGCCCACCCGTGACCCAATTGGATTAAGCGGTTCAGAAAATGGATGGATGGATGGATTAGCGTTTAATGCAAGTGCTTTGAAGTTAATACTAGATTGTGTGGGTTTTTAATCATTTTTAAGAAAAAGAAATATCCAACATTCGTTTTGCTTGGACTACAATTCAGAAAATGCTTACCGAGTTTAGAAAAACTCAGCCTTATCTGGAAACAAAAGCCTAAGACTTAAGTATTTACGCTCATAATTACAGCTGCCAGGTGTGAGATTCTCACCTGTAAAGTCAGAACATGGTGTTGGCTCGCTTTCATGACCTCCAGCCAGTGTAGTAACACGAAAATCATACTTGGTTCCTGAAGTCAAGTTAGTAAATGTATGGTTTGTACTGTTTGTATTTACACTTGTTGTGTAATTCCATAAGGTAGAGTTTAGAGTGACGCGGTAAGAGGGTGTTGCTACGTTGTCAGGGGGATCCCACTTAAAGGTGATGGAGGAGGTGGAATTGGAAATGGCGCTGGCTTTTTTAGGACGGGTAGGCTCTAAAAACAAGAAAGAAACACACAAAGAGGCAGGTGTTTATTCGATTATCTTGCATTTAGAGAGAATAAGTCTGTTTTGAAAATTGAATGTGTTATAACAAAAAAAAGTAAAATGCTGCTTTTTTTTCAAACTAGCCACACACTGAAGTCCTTATAATTCATTTTGTGTTTTTACTTCCACTAAGCAGGTGTGCTTTTTGTGTTTAATCAATAATAACTCACTTGTAAATATGGTGGCTTGCACTGGTGGGCCTCGAAATTCTCCAGTGACTGCGCAGACGACCACAGTGTAATTGGCTGAATTCTTCAAACCACTGAACGTCACCGAAGTTACGTCTGTGGTTTTATCAGTTGTTGTATCATCTCCACGCAACTTAAGCAAAATAAGGAACGAAGAGAAACTGCCTACAGGAGCCTTCCAGAAAGCATTAAGCGAGCTCTCATTTGTGTCCAGCATCAGATCAGAAATTGGTCCAGGAGCTGTAAAAGGGACAAAAAGTCAGTTTAATGACATTAAACATGCGAGGCAAAGTAGCTGGAAATAAACTGCCAAAGAATTAGAAAGGGTTACTAGTGTAGTTGATAACGGTTTCTGTGTCTCCCTCTTGGATCAGCGGTTTGTAGTCGTGGGTTGTTGTGTAATTGGCCAGTGTTGTCACAGAAAAATTTATCTGACGGCCACTTGGCAGTCCTTCTACCACCAGACTGCGATCGTCCTGGTTTAAAAAATAACGCTCTCTACGAAGAGAGATGCAAATGTTTAGTTTATTACATCTTGGGGCTTATTTGCATGGACGGCTCCTGAATTCAGAGCTGCAGCTGGTAAAATATACTGATCAACTGGAAAGAAAAAAGCAATATTCAGTTTATTACCTGGTACACCTTTAACTGGTCTTAGTGGTTGTTTAAGTTAATTCAACTCATTTCCTGTGTGATTACGTGTTAAAAAGGGTTTATAACACATGACCAGAGCTTTTAATTCTTTTAATTTGCCCTCATGATTCTTCTAAAAAATTATTTTCTTGAAAGGTAAAAGCTTGCATATGTTATATAAGATCCCCACCCCCATGCCAAACAACAATCACAATAAATTATTGTAATACATACGTAGTATTCTTGCACACAACATTCACCCTGAAGCCTGTGAAGTTTCCCTCGGGTGCAGTCCAGCTCAGCCGAACTGACTGATTGGTATTGTCCGACACCGTCAGAGCGGACACTTTGCCAGGCTCTGCACGCGAGAGCAAACAGATAAGCATGAAAAAGGAAAAAAAACAGGACAGTACTGTGCGTTTATGGCATCACGAGAAGCTTGACAGACGTCACTGTACTAGTCTAATTTGCCTTTTGCTTATTTGAATTTCAGACCATGCAAGTACGAGTTACCAAGTGTAAAACTCACAGTCACCTGCAAGATTAAAACCCACGATGTGAAACAAACTCACTGGTATTTGTCGTGACGTTTGATTCTTCACTCCACCTGGACTCATCCAGGACTCCGGTCAGGACGGTGAATGTGTAGAGGCCTCCGCGAATCAACCCATCAACCACGACAGTCCGATTCCCATCCGAGCCCCTCTCCAGTTTCTTCGTTTTATTCCCGGTTTTGATAAGATAGAAATTCAATTCCCCCTCAGGTTTATTCCAGCTCAGAGTTGCAGAGGTTTCTGTTACATTCCTGACGTTAAGGTCTTTGACTTCTTTAGGCACTGAAAAAAAACACAAGTATTCAGATTTAAAGCCCAATAACAGATGTAGAAATGTTTGACAAGGTATAAATAAAAGTGATGGTTCTCCAGCCACTCCAAGTCAATATTCAGGTGCATGGACAATCCTTTGTGCACACAATAAAGCTGGGATATGCAGAAATGTAGAAGAGTCGTAAGCTTCATCTTAACTAATGTGTTATGAATGGCTGGTCTGATCCCTCTGTGAGCTCCATGCGGCTTGGAGTTGCGTTTTTGTGCCATACAGCCATTACAGGCGCTGTGATACAGCCTGGAAGAGACATCATTGAAGTCCTTACTCAAAGTTAATGGCTGTAAATAACGACGGATCACCACAAAAAGCAACTCCAAGCCACATGAGGGATCGGACCAATGATTCATAACAACACATTGGTGAAATGAAGGAGATTTGTGGCAGAAATTGCTTTATTTAGAGGCTGCGGGAGCTGGTCCTATTCATTTTTGATAAATAAATATAGAAAATTAATCATAAAAATCCGTCTCGCATACCTGTTGTCAGTAATGTGTCATGATGTCCTCACCGGGGTCAGCCCGACTGCACAGCAAATTTATAGCCTGATTTTATTTATTTTTTGTCATGTCTCCGCTCCTTTTACTCCAACTGCATCCTGCTGCTCTTAATTTGAGTCCTCCTGGTCTCAGTTTGTTGTTCGGTTCTTGTATTGCCTGTTATTTTTTGGCATTTGTGTCTGATTTATTATTTTGCAAAGCACTTTGTAAACCTGTGTTATTGAAGGCGCTGTAAAGTTGCTGTAAAGTTATTATTATTATTATTTCAGTTCATATTATGCTCTGTTCATACAGTTCTGTCACATTTGCATTTACTTTTAGGGTATGCATACATGCATTGTTTTCAATCATATTTTACAGTGCGGTGCCTTGAGATTTTATGCACATTTAAAAGGTGCCCTGAGAGCGGCTGGTCTACAGTACGTTCACATGTATTCTTGTTTTTGAATAATCTGTCCTGAGTGACTCTGCAGTGCAGGTGATTGTGTCTAAACAGCCCTCTTCAGCACATTCAGCTAGTGAGGCTTGCAACCGTTTTAATGCATCAAAATGTGCATTTACAAACCCTCAATAAGAACCCTCTGGGACTTCCCAAGACCCCTAATCAAGAGTTTTAAAACCAAGCCATAAGTGCAGAAATGAGCTACATCCAGTTTAATTCATTCAAGTGTGCTGGAGGTACATTGTATATAAATTGTTTTCCAATTGTATTAATGATCAAGCCATTTAAACATCTACTACCATCAGCCTCAGATATTAACACTATAAATCTATGTTCAAGTCTGTTTAAACAACTTTAGCAATCAAAATGTTTCCATGTAAGATTAAGTCAAAATACTATTCAGTTTGGTTCATACGGCTAAAGCATTTGTCAGTGAATTAACCCCAAAACACAGAAAGTCTATAAACTACATTAAGCTGAACTCACCAGTGTAGAAAGAGGCATTCTGTGGGTTGAGGTCTCGCCCACACTTGACAGGAAATACCTGGACTTCATAGAGTTTGCCTGGGGTCAGTTTATCAACTACATAGGTCAAAGTGTTCATATCCGTCCCGTTCTTAGAGCCTGTGATCTCCACACGGTAATGGCTGATGTCACCAGTCGCATTCAGCCACCTCAGAGTGGCGTTGACCGATGTCACATCAGTCACATTGACTTGGCCGAAGAAACGATCTGTTTGCAAAGAAGATGAAGCGTGAAGGGATAAAGATGCAAGAGGTGAACATAAATCAGGATAAAGGCCTTTAAATCACTCCATTATATGCTTTCCTTTCACTCTTAGACCACTGAGAGGAAATTTTACATCTTACAAGTTAGCTGCAAATACTTCTGATAGAAAAGCAAAGTAAAAAAAAAATTTGTTTCATACTTTCAGGAAAACTAACATCTTTCTGGAGCTTTATGATTACCTTCATAACAAACGAACGGCAGAGCATCCAAGCAGCTCTTCTCAACCCAGGGCCCGGAGGGGAGCATGGCCACACAGGAGTCTTCAATGTAAGTCTCCTTCTTAGTCTCCGTCTCATTGATTTTGGGGACAAGTGGTGTTCGCTCGCACGTTGACTCTATTTTCAAAGGCGCCCCGGTTGTGGGGTAACTGGGACTAGTATAAGACGTTGTGTCCCCTGTGATGGCTTCCCAGAAAGTGGTTGTATTGGTCTGATTAGCAAAGTCATAGAGGTTAGTGAAGTCTGTAAGGTTTTCTAGAAACGGGCTGGGGGTGGTCCTCTCTGGGGCCGTGTTAGCCGGACACGTGCACGAGCAGCTGCAGCAGTCTATCTTCGGGGCCGGCATTTTAAGGACCGGCCGACCGGGGAGCCAGTTCTGGAAGAAAAGGGGGTCCCCGTTGGCCCACTGGGACCAGGACATACTGGAGTTGACGGTGGAGTTGAAATTCTTTCGGAGGCCGATCCAGTGCTCAGAGCGGAGCATGTTGGTGACGAGGTGGCTGTTGTCTGGGGTCAGAGTCACCAGCTCCTTGAAGCAGATCTAAGCGGACAACAAAGACCACTGTGAGCGCTTTCATAGCAGACCAGTAAGACTTGCATGCAAATACCGACACTTTCCAGCTGTTAATGCAAACGATGCAGGACGATAAAAGTCCGAATCCAGTGTTGACCTTCCCCATGTGCTGATATAAAATGGCGAACAGCATTAGAGGCTCATGACTTTGATGATTTTCACTTTTTAGTAAAATGAGTAATAAAATCAAGCAGTAACTTCTTGTCACTCAGTGATGCCAATGTGACCGTCACCGACCAATAAACCGGCTTATAGAGCAAATATTTCTGTTTTCCATGTTCTGTTTGTACGTTGTCTCTCTCTCTCTGGGACGGTCCTCTGATGGACAGGCAACCTAACTAGAGTGTCCTCTGCCTCTCACCTGGTGATTGCTGGGATAGTCTCCAGTTTCCTCACATACCTGAACTGGACCAAGCATTGACAATGGATGTAAGGATGGATGAAGAATAATCCGTAACGGGTCATTATGGACTTTTCTTGTCCTTTAATCAGTTTTGGGCACCTTTTTGGTTGAGTTACGTTATAAAACACAAGGTCTTTGGCAGAAGGTGTTTCTCATAAAATAATTCCATATAAAATGGCAACTTTTCTTAAAGGTCAACAGGACACAACACACACATTTACTACATTTTCAGCTTATTTAAGGATAAAAAAAGTCACTCCTAAAGAACTGCTATTGAAACATTACAAATTAATCTTCTTTAAATGTTATTTTGCTCTAATTGTTCAGACGACTTCTTTAATAGTTGGTGATGTCACTGTTTTTTTAAAAGGAAAACAAACATGTGATTAGTAATCATCCACATAATACATGTTAAGGGAATGGGGATTTTAGTGATAGAAGTAAATGTTTTACTTATCTTAAACACATTTATGACCGATAAAAAACAAACTCTCCAACATGCATTTAATGCAACATAACAGAGTTTTTAGTAAGACTTGGACTTAAGTTTGAGCATTTTGATCAAAAAAAGAGGAAAATAAATTTGTAAAATCTTTTTTATTTTGGTCATCTAATGATCTAAATGGGTGTCAAATTAAATCAACCCAGAACGGATCAACATGTTAGTGATGTTTGAAGATCATTTGATAGATTTTGCTACACAAGCCGACTGATAAAGGTGGGATTGTTGAATGTAAACAGTCACGATGTAAAGTGTTTGTCTAACGCTTTACATTTGGATTAAATTTCTTTTTAAATGGTTCAGGAATTTCTGGTCATACCTGGCAGTGGTTTCTAGCCCCGTCCCAGGACAGATTTCTGGCTGGGATGAAGTATTGTCGCTCTGCTGCTGCGTACATCAGCCCCAGAGCTGAAGACAATCAGAAAAAAATTCAGATTGCTCACATTTACGCTTTTTTTTTTCTACAAACAAAAAACAGGATGAGGGGTTTAAAACACTGTTCACAGTATTTATAAGTTAAATAGTTTTATTTTCTGGATATTCTGTTCTGTTTTGAACAATTGCTACAGTAAATATGTACCTCATATATAAATAGGAATATTCTGTTTTTTTTATTTGTTACATTGGCTTAGTCGATCACTCTGATCCTTCTGTACGGTTTAATACACATTCACAAGCTTGGACTTACCAATAAATTGAAAATATCCATGAATTACTCACCCCACCATATGAGGACGCTGATGCAACACTGGACCAGTAACTTTCCCATAGTTGTGTCCTTATTCTGAACAGTGCAAGACACGTCAAAGACAGCAGCTCAGGAAAGATTAGATCACAAGTCTAGAGGAAAAAATGCTTTGAAATTAAAATCATGTAAGTGAAAGTTTGCTGGCTCATTACTCCCCACAGCCCAAATGCTTCTGTAAGAAATGAGCTGTTTGCACACAGTATAGTCACACACCACCACCCACAGGTATACACATTTGAATGCCATAACTAGGATCCATTCATTCCTGGCCGATATACACAGCTGATCCTTTGCATCCATATTGCAAACATGCAAATCCCTCATTTCTGCAGAGGTAAACAGAACACAAGAGCCCTCTGAGATATAAAATGATTTTATTTAAGCTTAAAGCTTGAATTTTCAAAAAACGGAAATTAGTACAAAAAAGACAAACATGTAATACAGAAACATAAACCTCTTTTACAAATCTAAATTCACATAATAAAGAAAAAGCAACGCCTCGACACGATATCTACAAACAGTGATGTTGAATCAAAAAGGACAGCGATTGGCCGCAATAAACCGAAGTGCTGATAAACTGACAGGTCCGAGGAAAGAAACAAACCGGTTTTGCAAATTAATTCAAATGGACTCATGAGATTCAAACAAGTGGCCTGGGTCAAAATAACCCTCCTCAAATTTATATATATAAAAAAAAAAAAAACATTACTGTCAGATTATCCATAGCTTTATGCCAGGCTTCAACTTGTCATGTATAGGATGAACCAGTCAACCTATAGTCTACAAACATGAGTTACCACAAAACAAAAACAAAAAAATAAAGATGTTCCCAATAACCGTAAACATGTGAAAACGGCAATATTGATAATTAGCATAAAGTGAGAGAAAACAGTGTACATTTTCTGAATACAAAGAGAACATTGTACTGCACATTTGGTTTTAGCTGTTTTTCATGTTATCTGATGATCATTCAACATAAAAAAAAATCCTGACATGGAATAAAATTTAACATGGCAAACAGCAAAAAAACACTTTTTCAAGTTTTAAAATTTGGACTTGGCAGTGATTCTTTACTTTCTGCAGGACGTATAAAAATAAATCTTGGTTTCTATTTTCAATGTCTTACAAATAACAGGAATATAAAAATGTGTAAAACTGAACAATCTGATGGCCAAATGACTTCCCAGCCAACACTTTAACACAAAACACTTTCCTGATGCAAACTGTAAGTATACAATAGTATTTCATGAAAGTAGAATGCAGCTTATTAATAATGAGCTGCCACCTTAGCCCGGTCTAATCAAAACGATACTGTAATAGACATACACAGGAAATAGACAGAAGGCTGTGTATAATCACAGGATTTTTTTTTTTTTTAACGACAGCAGGAGATGAAGAAAAAAAAAACTGGAAACGCCTGAATGGCTTTGAATGAAGTGATTGAATTTGTCCCCCCTGCTTTTAGTCCGTGTCACTCCGGTCCTCCCTTTGCAGGAGTCTCTTTCCAGATGAAGGGGCTGCAACCTCTGGCTTCACAGTCACCTTCGATTTGCTTTTACAGGAGAGATAAAGACGGAAACAAGGCTTAAAATAAAGTTTCAAATACATAGAACACCTAGTATTTGCTGTCCTTAAAACATAAGGATTCCTGCATATACCCTGATTAAGTTAATTTCAATGCCTTTTCAAGACTTTTTAAAGACCTTCCAAAAAACTTTAAAACCTCATCGCAAGATGTGATCAACAACGCATCTTTTGCTTGATCGCAGCCCTCTTAGGACC
>JBBDHI010000005.1:9275018-9292117 GCA_037177115.1 Craterocephalus stercusmuscarum | reverse complement strand
CTGTGGCATGATTTTGAACTACATGACCCCACTGTTTTTGCTTGTAACAAACACACACACACACACACACACACACACACACACACACACACACACACACACACAGACATCTTATATATAGTTTGTGACAAGGAGGAATATTATTTACACATACTGTTTCTTTGCATCACTAGACAGCTGTGTTTGTGGTGGTGTGACAGACACACAGAAAAACACACACTAACTGCATTCCCACTTTTGAGAGCACTCTAATTATATTTTGTACCAAAAAATACTAGCTAAACGGGTGTTTTCGTTTAGAAAGTTAGTTCTTTAAAGAAGTTTATCTGAGTGTATTTATGTCCTTCTAAGTTTGTACTTTTGTGTCTGTTGGTATGCTTGGTTCTCTCTGCATGAATTCATACGATATCTCCTGCCCCAGGTTGCACACATGAACTCTCCAGCTATGTTGGAAGGGGCTCTACGCCGCTGCTCTAATGGTATAAAGTTTCTCTGCATTTAGTCAGTCACACATGACTCTGCTAGGGGCCCTGGCTTTGGATGAAAGGTGTCAGGTTCTCCCTCTGTTTCGCAACGGGCAGCAAAAGGAAAAAAGCAAAGGCGGTGTAGCCTACTCCAACGAGAGGGTGGCGTGAGGCGGGGGGTGTGTGCCTGCGAGGGGGCGGGCCGGAAAGAATTTTACTGTGATGCGGAGCAGATATCTTGTCACAGATCTCCCCACTCATGTGACCCTCCCACAACACACCCTCTCTGACCACCAAAGTTTTCCCTGACCACACCTACGCTGCTAACTCAGGTGACATGGCCCAAATTTAGGATCCACCTGTTGCCTGCTGCTGCAGGGGGAGAGGATTCAGCTTTGTTGTGTGCAACAGCGAGGGGGGGAAAGGGGGACGATGTGGAACAGGAGGTGAGGTGGGGGATGAGCTGAAGTGTGTGACCTCTTTGGCATGTGATCTGAAATAGAAAGGGATTTAAAACTTTTGGGAAGACAGACAATGGTGTGGTAAAGACAAGCCACTCTTTGCTGCAGACGAAAAATAATGACTCATGATGCTGGACCGACATGACTTGATGCCAAACACCTGTGTAGCCAATGCACAAGCAGATTCTGATATAAAGATAGGGTTGCATCGGTATCAGTACCGATACCCCTCTATAGTACTTGTACTCGCTAAATTCGATCAATACCAGGAACTGATCCCAATCTAATGCACACAATGTTTATTTCGCTTGAAACTGTAGTCATGTTGTCATTTTTATTCATTTTTTGTCTTTTATTAATTTTATGATCGTTTTTTGTAAAATACAGAGAAGAAAATAAAACCTGCCTTCCAATTCATGGCATTGTTTAGTGTGGTACAAGTATTAGTATCGGTACTCGGTATCAGAAAGTACTCCGATTCAAGTATTGGCATTGTATCGGTATGGAAAAAAGTGGTGTTGTTGCATTCCTATCAAAAAGTGTAGATCCAGAACGCAAATGATTGAACTCCTTGTAAATTACAGACGGTGCATTTTGTGAAGAATAAAAAAACTTTGTACACTAGTTATTTACTAAAAGGGAGACCATCATTGTACCTTCTAATTGGGAGCCCTAAAACCAAATTTAAATCTCTTCAATGTATTAAATGTGCTTCAAAGTTGATATTAATACTACACAACTGTTAATTTAAAGATAAGTATAAAATGTGATCACATCTCTCAGTGGTTCATCTCCCTGCTCTCCAGAATCATAATCAGATACTTCTTTTATGTCAAACCAGACTCCTCCCAGAACATTCGCTTTCCTCCTTCAGCCAATGACAGATAAGGTCAAGACAGCTTCCTGCATGCGTCTCGACCTCTGTCGCCGGACCTCAAGATCAGGCTGCTCTGAAGCAGCAGCTCCCTCCTTGCTTCCTCCCGTCATCCTACGTATCCAAGAGGCGTGCACGTGGGTGTCACTCTAGTCCCGCTGGCCATACAACACAAACTTTAAAGAAGGGACAACAGGCTGCAGGACAGGACGCAGATTTCTTACTCTGGGCTTCCCTTTTGGATTTAACAACATTGATCTTTTTTTCTTTTTTTTTACTGCCAAAGCGCACGGAGGGTTGAAGTTCTATCTGGCCACGACGCAACTCTCACCAAGTGTCACCGGGTGCCTGGAGGTGTCAAATCATGCCGGCCGGGTTTCAGCAACTTGGAGGGGAGGTAATTTTCATATATTTTCTTGTTTTGTGAACACAAACTAAATGTAATGATTGTCGTGTAGCTGGAAAGGAGGTTATTTGTGTTTTAGTCCGTGCGCATTTTTATGGGAAGAATTCATGGAAAGATTTTACGCACGGAGCTGCTGTGCGCTCTTGCAGAAACTGTTTATATGCAGAACTGTGTGTCTGCTGTTGGCCAACATAAATGATCCAAATCTCATTGACTAAAAAGGTAAGTAATAAAAGAGACTCAGTAAGGTTTGCAGTAAATATGCCCTCGGGAATCCTGCTATTTTGTGTAATCAAACATCTAAGTTTACAAATCAAAGCTCAGTATTGTGATTTTGTCAAATTCTTGAGGAATCATCTGTGATTTCAGAAAGGGAATCAATCCCTGAACTGTACTGTAACAATTTGCACTCTTTGGTATTAGTTTTTTCATACACTGAAGTATCTCCTAAATGAACCAGCGCTAAGTGAACATTTTTAGGGTTATTACTACGAAACTACAAGGAAGGAATTTGTATTCATCATAGACTGCACAGGATTATAAGTGAAATGGGGGTCCCTTGATGTATCAGATAGCCTTAATCAGGTACAGAATGATTCTTAATTTGTGATGAACGTCAGGTGAGTGTGTGGTCAAATACAGTCATAGTCTGAAACAAAGCATGGCCGCTCATTTTGCTTCAGCAATTTTCCAAAAACACACACACAAATACACTCTCTTCTCTTTTGTTTGTGGAATAAACACCATGGACTCCGCATGACAAACTCAAGAAGCAGCCTCACTGATTTGTGTAAACCACATAGCTTCTGTCATGCTTTTCTAAATGGATTCATGGAACAGAAAAGAAGAGTTATATCTGAGTTTGCTCAAAGTGATCCACAGCTTACCTTTCCTCATGTTCACTTTTTCTCAACTGAAATGTAATAAGATGCAAATAGAAGCCCACATTTCACCAGAACCCTAATTCAGACGATGCCCACATCACCAAAATGTCAACTTTTCAGGGTGCTTTGTTGTTACCATGATGACTCTTGAGTTCTCTGTTTATCCAGCATTCCTTTGGGAACGTACTTAGGTGAACGACAGTAGACGACAACACTCCGAACACACGAAAATCGCAATAAAACCAAGTTTGGCATTTTGATGTTATCTGACTTTTAAGGCTTGGCAACTCATACATCACTTATGAAGCGGCTCTTTGCGGGAACGTAAACTTGGTGGGAGGGCGGACCTTAATTTCCCCAAGGTCATCTCCTCTGTCACCGTGGAGACAGGTGCCTGCGGTCTGATGGGAAATTAGAGGGAAGCTAAAGTTCAGGCGAGTAGCCAGTGAAGTCATGAAAAGCACTAAAGGGATTGTCTCTCATAAGGATCACAGTTATATATAGCTGATGTCACTCCGTGTGTGTGTGTGTGTGTGTGTGTGTGTGTGTGTGTGTGTGTGTGTTAACCCTAGTTGTACACTTAAGCTCCAATTATCTACCATTGATGCAGAGCTATGAAGACCCTTCTACAATAAGCATGAACTGCCACTTATGACATATGGTCTTCTATACTTTGTTCAGATTTGTGCATTTTTTTGTGTGTCTCCATCCCAGACGGTGACGGGAACTCTTGCTCTCTCAGTCTTCACTGCGGTTCTGGGATCTCTTACATTTGGCTACAACATCGGAGTCATCAATGCACCTCAGAAGGTAAAAAGCAGGCACTGATTAATGTATAGACTTTGCTATAATATTCTGTAACAGCATCAAAGAGGTGGTAGTTTGCTACGTAGAAATGAGCCATCCATTTTATTTACTTTATTGTTTTCTACTGACTTCACATTATTTCCTAAAAGTAGATGGTGGCATGTTTGACCCCATAACAATATGTCATGCTGTCACATGCAATTTAGAAAATAAACATGACAGAGGGAAACAGGGACAAATATGCAACGCACTGAGGGCATCTCAAACAAAAGAGATACAAGCAGGAGAATCAGAAATGACTCGTTCTGGTGAACAACCTAGTTGTGCCATTTATAGATGGATCCATAAGACCAACTTGCTGTAGACATAAAATAGCTTGCTGCTCATATTGCAGTCTCATCTGATGTTCCAGTGTGATGGTATGCTTAGGAACGAAGTCGGAAAATGCATCTAAAATGATTTATGAGTCCATATGCATTGCACTCTCTTCTTAAAACAAAAATGCATTGCACATCAGCCAAATGCTTCCACTTGGTTGTGTTGTAGCCAACTTGTAAGCGGGGTTACTTGAACAGTTAATCAGAGCGATGCATGAACAGGAGCCTCGGCTGCTGGTATCAGAGTTCTTTTGATGAACTTAGTTTACTGCAAACAGACTGAGCAGCTCAGTCTCTGCTTGTGTGATTTTCAACCTGCTTTGTTGACTGTTGCAATAGAGTTGTTTTGGCAAAAACCTACTGAACTCTAAGTGTATTCGTTCAACTAAACATGTCTCAGCCGCATATAATAAACATAGCACTTATACAATAACCTTACATTGTGTATACTGCACATATAAATAGATTTTTCTCTGCTCACGTGTTGATAAGACTTTTGGATTTATAAAAGCTATAAATGTGCTTTCAGTTGAGCCAAAATACCTGCAATATAAAGCCTGCTAATGTGAACAGAACAGATATGCACTCAGCTGTTTTAAACCGCCGCCAAAAGCCACGTTTTAGAAATGAATAAATGAGAAATAAAACATTATTTCCCACAAATAAGCGCACACATACATTTGTAAGCACAAAAAATGGTCAAACACTTCTACTTTATGAACTTACTTTGTAACCACGACTTGTCTTTGCAACTTCTCAGATCATTGAGGAGGACTACAATGCTACGTGGGTGGAACGATATGGAGAGCCCATCCCCACAGGGACCCTCACCTCCCTCTGGTCATTGTCCGTAGCCATCTTCTCCATCGGGGGCATGCTGTCCTCCTTCTGTGTTGGTTTCATCTCGGAGTGGTTGGGCAGGTAGGAGAACTTTAAGATGCCACCCACTCAAGTTTTATTATTACGCGTGTCGTGAATGGAGCCCAAACCCAATCTGTCTCACGAGCACCGGGTCTCATCCAGTTAATGTTATATTCAATGTAAGCTGTGGTTTCAACATGATTTGGTGAGTGACTGGAGGAATGTCATACTTGTTCGAGTATCAATCCATTTTTCACACCATTTTAATCTAATTCAGTGTTGCAGAGCAGGGCATCTAAAAATAGAAAAAAAAAACTGAGGAAAATCTCTTATTCATCTTCGAAACGTAACAGAAAAATAAAAAAAGATATTTAAAGTTTGTCTAAAGACTCTTAAGACTCGTGTGGAAAAAACCCAGAGAAACAAATTGAATTTAAAATGTTTAGTGTGGTCATACAGGTGCAGATAACGTTCATGTGAGGTGTCAGCATCTATTCGGATGTAAACCATGGAACAATCAGCTAACCGAACTGTAACATAGTTTCCTTTACTATCTTAAGCCTGCTCCACTATTTTCGGTCTACAGCCATGATGCATCAGTCTCACTTCATTATAAATCTAAAATGGATCCTGACATCTAGCGTCAGTCATTCAGAGGAACATCGTCCGGGGGTGATTCTTGCCGACCCAGTTTCCCGCTGTAACCGGAGCTGGGATGCAAACTGGACTTCAGCCTGCAGCCTCCACTGTGGATGAAAGGGGATCTTAACAGGGCTGGCAGCTCTGGGTCAAAATGGGTGTTAAGGGGTGTGAGGTGGGGGTGTGAGCGTTCGTCGTGGGTTCAATAAGAACGCAGTCTTCCTAAAAAAAGCAGCTGTCACTGGCGTAGCCGGTAAGCCTGCTGCGACCTCTGAGGTCAAAGTGTAGATGCAACTCAAGCTTTCTGCGAAAACAGATGTCCCTTTCAAAGTGGTCTCATTGTTTGATGCATGAAAGAAGCTGAGGTTGGAAAATATTACAAAAATGTAGATAATGTTTCTGCACTTAAGTTAATCTTTAACTTCGTGCATAGAGGGCCAATAGAAAGTTTCTCTAGGTCATTACTAATATCAGGTTAACGTTTGTACACTGTGATAATTTTCTGATATCACATCGAGCGACCAGCCTCACTGAATGTCACGCAGAAAAAGAGAAGTGCGAAACCAAGAAGGATTAAAGGAGAATATATTTATAGCTTTTTTTATTAAAGTAAGAGCTATTTTCTCTCATATGGGACAACACTCTGCTGAAACTTTAGTCCCAGCACATACAACTTAAAAAAATGTTCAGATATTGTGTGAAATGCATCTACAAACACATGCAACACATCACAGGGCTCATTACCCAACATTTTATCACAACATAGAAAACATGTTGTCTCCTGAAAATGAGACACTTTACTGCGTTATGAAAAACAGCTTGAATTTGCTTGAAAACTTGAATACATTCATCAAGTTTTTAAAAAATTTGGCTCAGGTTTAGAGATCATTACGTTTGAAGTGTTTGAAGTAGACTGAATTTAGACTGAGACTGGACTTCTTTTTAGCATCCGTAGGGTCTCTATGTCTGCATCAGTAACCTTTGCTGAGGACGCTATGCTGGCTTTAGCCTCAAAATCCTGATCAGGTTAATATGAATAATATTTTACTATGTGAACTGGCCGTATTCAGGTTTCAGTGGGCGTTATTTTCTGATACTGATAATTACTGATCTTCTCTTTCAGTCCTCTTCAACATTTACATTTCAAATAAAGAACGAAAGGAAAAGTTTCAGAGGTGATTGAGGATGAGCTGTCTGTGTTTCTGTGTGATGCTGCCCTCTAGAGGCTGAGATACCAGACCTTCATGGTGATCCCACACAATAAGTACGTTTAGAATATGGAGCTGTGAAAAACAAGCAAACCATCAATACCTCTAATACTTTTTCATGAAGAAAGGTTTGTCTGGATCATATGAGGTAGGAATCACTGAGGAGATCTCAAATGTGGGCAACAAAGCTTCAAAGATGTTTGTCTTCTTTCTTGTTGCTTCTTCCAGGAGGAAAGCCATGCTCATAAACAATATGTTAGCCTTCATCGGTGCGAGCCTGATGGGAATGGCCAAGCTCTGTCGGTCCTTTGAAATGATGATCCTCGGGCGTTTTGTCATTGGTGCTTATTGTGGTGAGTCATCCGCTGCCATGTTGCTTTTTCTGTCTTCACATGTTTTCATCAGTAAAAGTCATCTTTCTTCTTATACTAATCTTGCATTTGGTTATTTCCTGCCTGATAAATATATATATATATATATATATATATATTTTTTTTTTTTTCATTTTCCTCTGCACAGGGTTGGCATCTGGGTTGACGCCCATGTATGTGGGTGAGATAGCACCTACGAGTCTCCGAGGCGCTCTGGGCACACTGCACCAACTGGCTATAGTCACTGGCATTCTTATAGCGCAGGTACAGTGCTGTAGGTATAATAAAGCAACACACTTTTTACTTTCTTGACTTCACATCTTACTTTTCAAGCAGCTTTTAAACCGGTTAAACCTGCTCCCATGAACTAGACCCTTGAAGCCTTGCAGCTTCTTTCTTGGAGCGAATTTCCTTAACTTGTTCCAGTCTATAATCATCATTATTTTGTAAAAACATCGAATGTGATCATTCTTTGAAAAAACTGAACTTCTTTCCTCACCCCACGCAGGTCCTCGGGCTGGAGTCGCTGCTCGGCAGCGAGCACCTGTGGCCTGTTCTGCTGGGTGTGACCGTTGTGCCGACCGTACTCCAAATGGGTCTGTTGCCCTTTTGCCCCGAGAGCCCTCGATTCCTCTACATCGTCCGCTGTCAGGAGCACCATGCCAAGAGTGGTTAGTGCACCCGGAGCGATTCCCTTTTAACGTAACCAGGATTGTGGTCATTTTGCGACGGTACACTTGCAGATGAGGCTCTTTTTTATTAGAGGAGAACATTCCTCCTCTAAAAAAGTTTGAGCTGCAGAATGGGAAAAGTAGAAATAGATCAAACCTTTCATCATCAGCCGTTTTTCTCTTGTGACTTGTTTAGATTGATCGTGAAGCACAAACAGATGCTTTCTTTAATTCTTTAGTTGGGATATTTTTGTTGATGTTGTTGTGGAGACATAACCCCTTAATTCCTTTCATTTAACCAATGAATAGCTATTAAATATTGACCTGTAGGAAAAAGTAACCTCACAATGAGTTGTGAAAGTGCCCTCTGTCCGTGGGCTAAAACTCACGCCTTTTTTCCTTGTACAGGTTTGAGGAGGTTAACGGGTCGGCAGGAGGTGGGCGACATGCTGGCAGAAATGAAGGAGGAAAAAAGGAGGATGGACATGGAGAGGAAGGTGTCCATCCTGGAGCTCTTCCGTTCTCCTCTTTACCGCCAGCCCACCATCATTTCCATCCTGCTGCAACTCTCCCAGCAGCTCTCTGGGGTCAATGCAGTAAGTCTGCTTTCACTGGGAACTACTGATATTTATTGATCTCCAACTATGTTACATCCCTCTTTACGTCGGACACCTTGATGGTATCAGGGAGTTTATGTGATGTTCTAAAACTAGGAATCTCTTGAGTGTAGTATTGACCTAATCTGAATCTGTTTAACCGTGTTGCAGGTTTTCTACTACTCCACCAGTATATTCATGAAGGCGGGAGTCCAGAGTCCAGTCTACGCCACCATAGGAGCTGGAGTAGTAAACTGTGCCTTCACTGTGGTCTCGGTGAGGAAATGCACTAACCGTGTCTTTATCTTGGCCTTTTAAACCTTTCCTCTCAAGAGAAAGGTAAATCACAGCGAATCCCATCTCACTGTAAAGTATACAGTCCTACTGTGACCCACATGGGCTCAATCAGCGCGTCTCCATTACTGTTTAACGCTGTTATCAGAGAGCAAACAAGATAAGAGGATGTGGTCACCCTGTTTCTTGTGCCTGCCTATCAAAATGCTCATTTATCCAAGTGGGCCAAGTTTAGTTTGTCAAGTTAAGAAGTGTTAGTGTCATTAAATAGGTCAAGAAGGGCCATGCTGCTAGCCTAAGTTTTAGGTCTGTTTGCTAGTCTACCACTTTGGTCAAAATAAACAGATATCAGCCAATTTGGTTTTATCTGATGAGTAGAAAGTGATGATGATCGTTTTTGTTTAAAATGTAGCAAACTAGCTATTGATAGCATTTTAGCTATAGACTGAATTTAAATATGGGAAAAAAATTTCCATTATATAAAACTATACTGCCCCAAGTCAAAGTACAACCTCACAGAGACGTAAGCATGCATGCAAAAGTTTTATGTTTCTAGAAAGAATCAGATTTGACTAGAAAATCAGAGTTGGGCTAACTAAAGTGTAGCTATAGCTAATAGGGGTGGGACAATACATTGATCTACATCGATACATCGATCATATGGTCAATATGTCATTGGTATCGAAAAATCGGTAGGGTTACCAGTTATCAAACGCACTTTTATTTTGAAAATATTTTCTTTTTAAACTGAATGTTAATGCCAGAGCTCAGGAATAAAGAAAGGGTAAATGATCTAGTTGCTTTTTTGTGATGAATGGAAACAATTGTGTTAATTCACTCATGACATTGCTTTATATCGCTTCATATCGATTGGTGGATCCTAGATCAAATCGAATTGAAATCATATTGTGACTGAATTTGAGATATCGGCAAACATCAAATCACTGTATCGATATAAAATCATATCATGATCAAGCCAGTTATTTCCAGTCCTAATAGCTAATGACAGAGTAATCTGTTGCTGAGGATAACAGCTTCTGTGTTGCCCCGTCTTTCCCACATGGACAGCTTTTCCTGGTGGAGAGGATGGGTCGACGGACACTTCATATGCTGGGATTAACAGGAATGTGCGTTTGTGCCGTTATCATGACCATGGCTTTGGCTTTACTTGTGAGTAATTCAAAGATCTGCGTGTACTGCACTGTACTGAACGTACCAACAAACCTCTTGACTGTCCTTTACTTTCGCTTGACAGGACAGCGTTCCTTGGATGAGCTACATCAGCATGCTCGCCATCTTCGGTTTCGTGGCCTTCTTTGAAGTGGGCCCAGGTCCCATCCCTTGGTTCTTTGTCGCCGAGTTGTTTTCTCAGGGTCCGAGGCCGGCTGCCATGGCCGTGGCGGGGTGTTCCAACTGGACTGCGAACTTCATCATTGCCATGTGCTTCCAATATGTTGCAGTGAGTACCTTCAAAACTCAACGAGAAGCCCACCAATGTGACTGTGAGGTTTCTCCCTGTTTTGTCTTCATTCCATCTTTTTGTCGTTCCCCAGGAGCTCTGTGGACCATACGTCTTCCTGATCTTTGCCGTACTTCTCCTCTTTTTCCTCATATTCACATTCTTCCGAGTGCCAGAGACTCGGGGGAAGACCTTTGACCAGATTTCAGCAAACTTTAATCAGCTCTCGGCAGGAGGCATGATGGACATGGACATGGACATGGACCTGAACAAACCCAGCACAGAGCTTGACTATCTGGGGGAGGACATCAACAATTGAAGAGTTCCTTTCATATCAAACTGGAACAGAGAACTTGAGAGGAACTTTGTTTGAGGGCCGCTACTATAAACTTTTTCTTAGATTTGTTGTATTCATGTGGATTGTGGTGCCAAAGCAGTGTTGAGTGTGTGACAGTTTGGGTGTTTTGAAATTGTCCTTGGCTGGTACCACTGCAGTACAGGAGTAATCACTATGTATTCTTTCTTGACAAAGACTGCAAACCCAACGGTTAGAGGTTGACCATTGTACTCTGAATGACGTGGACTGTTGAGGCATTGACTGCCACTGTAATAGGATTTTATTCCATGATTGTGCACTCAGATGCAGTATTGATGGACGGCAATGGAAAAACTTTGGAATTGCTGCACTTTAACACAAAGACATCCAAAGTTTTCCAAGTATGGGGGTACAGAAACTAGGAAGTTGATGCAACTTCATATTATTTTAAACAATCTTTGACAAACTGGTGAGAATTGGGTCTTATAATGGTCCAACATACTAAACATTGGCACTAAACTGTTTTTCTAAAATCAAACCTCTTAGATTTATTCATTTATCAAAAAAATCTGCTGTACAGACATAAGTGTTCGATAAACGCTTTTGTAGAATCCCATCTGTGCATTGAAAACAAGGATCTGATTAACAGGTCATCCATCTTGTGAAACAGCTGATATTTGACAGGAGAGTTTACTGCCAAACTTCCAGTTGTGTTCCCAACTTTGGTATGAGTGCATTTCTGATGAAACCTGAAGCATAACTTGCATAAATGCCATTTTTAAGAGACTATTTTGGTATGTTGTGTAAATAGTTTGAAAACGTTACAGTATGAGGCTCTGAAAGTTTCAATTCTTCATGCACTCCAGCTGGTTTTTGGTTTTGTAAGCCCAGTATGCTAGGGCGAGATGTGCAATTACTCTGGCTACATATGGATATTGTAGCTGGATTTTATAGTCATATTTTTATTTTTGTTGCCTGCCATTTGTCATGTTTGTTAGATTTGTGTTGATTGTTTAAAGAACCTGTGATTTTGTGATTTGATGCTGTGGTCATCCAAATGCTGTAAATAGTTTTTGCTGTAAAAGCACAAAAGGGCTTCAGTTAATTTGTCGCTAAAGAAAGTGTCAGTCCGATCCTAAAAACCTCTTCCGATTTGAGCTGCGTTGCAGTGACGAATGAACTCAATGGAGATTTGCAAACATGATTTATTCAGCAGTATTTTAAAGTACAGACATTGCACGTAATCCCCTCCAAAGAAAAGCACAAATAAAACTCAGGAAATCACTTTTTTGCCAACAATCCATCCTCAGCTGAGGAGATGAGTGGAAGTTTATTCTGGTGAACTAAACTGACTCCCATAGGCACCACCAGCTACACACCTGCTTGGGTTTCCCTTTAAATTAAAAAGCTAAATAAAAAACAAGGCTGGTTCTTCTAAATTCCTTGAGGTACCCCATCTGGTCAATTAAAGAAAAAGATCTTTCTAGAGGGGCTGGAATAACTGGGCTACCAAGCAGATTGTCCATTTTTCCTCCCACATTTTCTTTTCAAAGTTGTATTTTTAAACTTCCAAATATGTACCCACCAGTATCCCATTTCTTCCCAACTCAGTTCCTCTCAAATGTCGACGTCTAGACAACACAAGACAAGAAGAGTGGAGGGAGGGTTGAGGGGTGACAAGACGAGGCAGTTTGGAGCATTTGGGGGAGGGGGGGGCAGTGCAAAGGTCCTGTTCTCCAACCCTAGGACCCAATAAGCAAATAGAAAAAAGGGGAGAAGAAAACAAAACTAAATAAAAAAAAAAAGGCACAGGGAATGTAAAAGACACTGAAACAAGATATTTCTAATCCTTTATAGATTATACTGGTCTGAAATCCTGGTTTCCAGAATGTGAGCCTAAAATTTGTTCCCTGTATTTAACTAAAGCCTAAGTCCCAAAATAAGCTACATCTTAGACTCCATAAAAATCCTCTCAGCCTTTGATGCCAATATTCCACCTTAAATCCATTTAGTTGACAAAACAGCCCCTTTACGTCCATCATCAGTCCCTCTGGTAGCAAATACGGCAGCACAATAAGTCCAATCTTATCCCCTCCAGGGTCCCAACCTCCCAGCCCATGGTTCCACCGTTTGGGTGGGGTCCCACCTCTTGCCCAAAGTTATGCTGTGGGAAATCACTCTGTTGGAGCTTGGTCTGTTGTGGCAGCTTCCTATTAAAAAAAAAAAAAAAAAAAAAGGGGGGGGGGATTAAAAAAAAGTGAGGGGAGTCACACCTTCAGAGTCAAAGAAAACCGACGACATGCCTGCTTACCCCAAGTGATTTTGGCGTTTTAGGAGAGGTCTTTGGCGATTTTGATGCAGACTTCAGGTCAGCTGGTTTTGATGTCGGAGGAGGGGTGTCATGTTCTGATGCAGACTTCTCTGTATCATTCTTCACACAGAAAAAAGTAACCTTAAGCGATACTGGTAAACAGTTTTATCAGATTTTTAGGATGGAACTATCCTGAACATTGCGACAATTCATTTATTTAGTTTTCATGAATAAAATCAAAAAGACACTTGCTTTTGAGGCCGAGGACTCAGAATGTCTTTGCCTGCGTCGTCTAGGTGGGCCGCGTTGTTTCTGGCCTTGGCCCTCTGTTGACTCTCCATTAGTCTGGGGGCTCTCGGTGGCTTCAGCAGCCTCTACCGGCTTCTCCTCGCCCTGCTCCTGCTCCTTGGTGTCCTCAGGAGCAGATGTCTTCTTGTCATCTGCAGACTGATCGGGAGGTGGGCGAGTGCGGAACGGTCTGAGTTAATGGAAGAATAAGTTAAAGGTTCATGTAGAATAAATACTTCAAGGATCATTTCTTATGCTTAATAATAAAAACGTGTAGTTACCTGCGATATGGGCGCCAGAATCTGCGGCGCGGTGGCCTCTGCTGCATTTCTTCCCCCTCTGCAACAACATCCTTCTGTTCTCCTGCTTCACCCTGGCAAAATGCAACCACACCATCCTATTAACCTCTATTAATTTTCTGTGATCCCCCTCAGTCTCAAGCCTGCCCATAAAGACCATTTATTAGCTGACTGCAAGTAAAATACTCATTAAAACACTCCTTTTCTTTGTTTTGTTCTACAAGCAGTGCTTTCCAGGTGCCATCCACACTTACATTTTCTGTCTGCTGTTGTGGTCTGCGGGGCCTACGGCGCCGCTGTTGTGGCCTCGCTGCCCCATCGTCTGCTGATCCATCTGTCTCAGGAGCTTGGCCATCAGCTGGCTTGCTCAGGTCGTCGGGCCGAGGGTTGCGGGGAAAGAATCGTCGCCGGAAACGGCGCTTATTTGGGGCATAGCGGCTGCCTTTCACTGGAACGCCCCCTGGACCAGTCACATTGGCTGCCTCTGATCCCTGAGGGAGGCACACATTGAAATAAGTTACAATTTTCCCTAACAGCAGATTAGAAAAATTATAATTCAATCTAAAAAGAAACATCCTTCGATCCTTGCCTTTGCCGCTTCAATCACATCAAACTCGACGACTTCCCCATCTCCAACACTACGAAGGAATTTCCTAGGATTGTTTTTCTTTATAGCAGTCTGAGGGGACATGTTTATCATCAGAAGAGGAACAGATACACATATGCAGGGTAAATATTAAAGATCTGATCCCACCTGATGAACAAAAACATCTTCTTTAGTGTCATTTCTGTAAGAAACGCCACACTGTTAATGATGGATAAGGACTGCATTTTAAACTGGTTTACTTCAACTATTGCCAAAAGGCAAATACCTGTTTATGAAGCCATAGCCATTACGCACGTTGAACCACTTCACTGTGCCTTGAACTAATGTGGCTGAAACAGAATCACATTATCAAGAGTCAATTTGAAAAAATTCACACGAGACAAAGAGTTAGAGGCAGTCAAAGAACAGCCTGCTTCTCTGGATTACTAGCAACCTGGCTAACAATCATTAACTGCAAGACTTTGAAACCAGGTCACGAGGGAGAAGTGCAGAACAACACAATCAATTTTTTTTAGGTAACGAAGGAAAAGACGTCACTCAAAAAAAACTTTATTCTACTTAACAAAAAACAGGCGGTGACCCATTGTCTTTATGAAACACTTGAATATCTAATGAGCACTTCAGCCAGTTAGTACGATTATTTGCAGCTGAGACATGGTGCGCGCACCAGCGGAATAAGTCTCCGTCTTAACTTTTCTTTAAAAAAAAAAAAAAAAAAAAGTAATGTAGACAACGTAAGTGACAGAAATAAACTTTTTAAAAACTCACTCTTAAAGTCTTCATGGCTTAACAAATACTCTACATATTAGCCATGTTCTCGTTTATGTGCACAAGGGTTTGATATTAATGGTTTTAATAACCCCCGCGAAACTACTGTCAAAGAGTCGTGCAGCACGTGTCACAAAAGCGAATCAAATCACGGTGTCATGCCTCAGTGTGATCCACTGATTCATGTTGGGTTTTTACTTTGATGTGGCTTGCACGCATATCAGCGGGTCAACCACGGCAAGGGTCAAGTAAACCACCTTGCGAGCCTTCTGTCACTACCAGTCTTTAGATACCTTCATTTCCAGCGGAATTAAACGTTTGCGGAAATTCTTGGACACCCACCTATGACTTTCCTCTCCGGTTGCTGCTTCTCATCCACCGGCTCCGGGGCCGGGGCCGGGACTGGGGATGGTGCTGGGGCACTCTGCGGCTCGACGTCGGTCATGTTCGCGGCCGGTGTACTTTCTTAGCACTCCTCTATCCCCTCCCTTCTGCTCCTCACAAAACTTTTTAATTCACTACGGCTAAGTTTTTATCCCGACATCCCCTTGGGTTGCCGCACGGGAACCGCGCCCTCATTGGTTTCACAAGAGCTCGAGCTGGAACCTGATTGGCCATGCCAATCGGCAATTGGGAGGGAAGAATTGACAGGTGTAAGACAGGTATGACCGAGAGGTGCCTGATTTTTTTTTTTTTTTTTTTGGTAATGGAAAATGCAAGCTTTTTTGTGACACTTTTGAGAGTTTAAGATAAACCAGGTAGTGTTTATTTTTATGTTGAATCTAATGTAAGATGTTAAAGGATTTATTCTTTATCAGGCCATGATTTTAGATTTCGTGCCTTTTGTGATAGGCCATATATAGCTAACTAATTGGCTTTCATATTCTGAAAATACAAGGGTATATAGCAATAATTTTCTCTACGGATCAAATAACATCAGAACATCCTCGCTTTTATGACTACATGCAATGTTCAGTCTAATCTACTGATTAGAAAGTGAAAACTGATCATTTGGCTCAGATGACAGCACTGTCTGCTGGCAACCTTGAGTAAGTCTGTCATTTCTATTTAAAATACAATTTCACTTGTATAGGAAATTACAAAAAATTGTAGGGCTATACCCTATATTTAAACAAGATATTGTAATGGCCAAGAATGTGATTAGGAAAATAATTCAGCTTGATGACTTGATTATTTTAGAAAACCGATAAGATATTTAATATATAAAATTGTGGGGGTTTTGTTGTTAAAATAATTTGTTGTTTTTTCTTTTATATTTAGTTGTTTTTTTTCTCCAGGAAATTTCGTTCTTCAGTCTGGCTCAAGTCCACGCATTGTTGTCAACCTGTTGGATGGCCTCAGTTAAAGCGACACTGTTTTCAACCAGTAGGGGGAAGAAAAACTTTATGAATTGATCCAACATGATGCACCCTTACATATGATAGCAATGAAGGATTTGTAATTACCGTAATCATTGTATACCTGGGATAGAGATAATTTCTCATTTCGCTACATTAGATGGATACTTTTCTTTCCTCAGTTCTGCGAGGACTTTCCGCAGCGCGACTCGAGCAAAAGTTGATCCCAAAATGAACTGTCAGGCAATTATTGGATGAGGTGTTTTCTATGGACATTATATTCGCATTTAGCTGTGTAAAAAATAGAGTCTTGATCTTAGGAAGGCCATCTCCGTGCTGAAAAATTCAATGTTTATTTTACGATCCTTTGCTTTTCAATCCAAATTCATCTGGAAGCAGTAACTTGATTTTATTTTGCCTTTGAGTCCAACTCATAGGTCGTTGGAGTCCAATTTCACAGCACTAAATTTAACTTGCCCTGTCAGAGAACAGCCAATTCAATGACACTATATTTGTCTTTACCAGACAAAAAGAGCAGACTAATGAAAGCAAACTACAGAAAGAGGAAGCCCACGCCGACAATTTAGTATTAGTGACACAAAGAATGAGGAAATTTTTGAGATCATGTTCAAGATTTGCTTGCATCATAATAAATTATTTATAATGAAATAGGAATGCGCAGTATATGTTCCATGAACAGTTATAACAAGAAAAAATATCTCATGAGATAATATATATGTTCAACATTTTTATTGTTATTGCTGTTAGGGAAAATTCTAT